>JAOTQJ010147163.1:0-33903 GCA_025642045.1 Solanum sejunctum
CAGCATAACACCAGAAGTTTCAAATCTCCAAAATCTCCAACACAAATCCCAACTGTAACATAGGTGAGCCGAGGCAATCAACGGCCAAGCACTCACATCATAGGATAGGTGAACCAGGGCGACGCGCTAAGCGTTCACGTATCATAATGCATAAAGGTCATCATTCCCACTTATGGAGCCGAGGCAATGGTGCCACGCACTCCCGTGAGTCGGGGCGAACTCGGCCCAGTACTCACACGTCATGATGCCATCCCATCCCATCCCAACTCCTTATGTCTCCAATCTAAGCAAAGTCGGTCCATGGGCAAACCGACCTGCCATATCCAACCTACTTCAGAATATATACATATATACATATAATCATACATGCACACGAAATAACCAGCCCAGGAACTGGTGAATGAGGCCAAACGGGCACTAACAGAGTCGTGAGAATCATATGCACAAAAACTGGTTTCAAAAACTTGCGAATATGCAAAATGTTCATTTTTGAAGTCAAGTAGTTATTCTTTTATGAAATTTTGCCAAACCTGCTCAAATTCAAATTTAGAGGTAATTTTAGAACAAACTGACTTATAGCTTTCCAATTTTCCAACTCTAGTCAAATGAACACTATTCATGGGTTCAAACTCAACAGTTTAAGATAAAATAAATTTATCATAAAATTGGCCAAACATGAATGTAGAGTATTTTCAAACCCAATTTGTACAGGAAAGGAACTTTTCAAATGTATAACGTTGAATTAGCTTATGAATTCTTGTCAAAGGGTAGGAAATCTTTACATACCTCAATTTTATTCGCCAACCAGCACCAATGTAAAGTCAATCCAAATATAGACTTCTAGACGTTCAACGTCTACAGAATTACAATAACGCCAATGATTAATGTCTATATCGTACCTTAATTCCTAACTTTTCGTTCTAAATTTATAAGAATTTCAATAGTATTTCCCCTTAAAATACACCACCTCGAGAATTGAACTCAGCTCAAATAATCAATCGACAACAACAACAACATTCCATAACATCAAAAAACCTTTTCAAATACCACCACAACATCAAAACGTCATAAAATACTATTGCGACATAATTAGCAAAACAGGGCAGCAGTGAATCAAAATCATATCTAGCATATTCAAGCCTTCCGATATTCTCCAAAAACCCATAATACATCATCCCAACTTCCAACGAAAACCCCCAATGGTAAAACATAATATTATACTCTCGACGGGACTCCAATTTAAGCTAATGCTTATATAATCATCTTAATCATTTTCTAACACTTCTTTTACGCTATAAGGACTATTTTCATGACAAATAAACACAAATAGATGACAAAAATCCAATATATAACTACATGCAACTTTTGTTCCCAATTCAACCACAAATTCAAAATTCATAATTCCATTAACAACCAATCCTATTTTCGCGTTTTACCTTCATTTTAACATATTGCTAACACCTTCACAACCTTTAATTAACATAAACAAAGACAAAAATTAACATACCTTGCAATCCTTTACTACACCCAAAACCTTCGTAGCCGCTAAACTACGCATTTTCTTGACTAACCAACGCCACCACGCTACTTAGGGGCTTCAGTATACCAAGCTTGAAGAATCAAATAATCTAAAACACAAAAAAATGAAATTTTTTGTGGGAGTACTATAGAAAACCCGAGAGCTTGCAGCATGCTCTAAATTTTTTTTGATCAATTTTTCTAAGGATGGATGGATAATCTTGTATAAGATACATGGTCATATACATATAGGTAACACATATACCACTTGGAGCAATCAAGAGCTTGCACATACACCTTGACCCCACCTCAAATTATCCTTAAGGACCAAACTTAGAAGAAATATTGCATTCGGTCCCAAACTTTATTAAATTGAACCAATGAAGGTCTTTTGGGGTTTAAGTTAAGTTACGGGTCCGAACATATTTAGTCCTTAAGCCGCAACAGTATCAATCATCTTACCCTTAACTTTTATTTGGTAATCCCATGGGATTGCGTTGGTGTCATACTCATACTTCTTGGTTATCAAAGTGTTATTATAGCTCTTGGTACATAGGTTTGAATAGTCAAAGGTTCCCTTAATTGAACTGTGATGACAAGTTATGCCGGAGATGTAGTAGCAACTTCTTTGATATTCTAAATAGGCAAGATAGTTCCTTCCAAGTCATATTCCCCTTCTAGAGTGACTATGTTGACTTCCCGATTCTTATGATTTGGCAAAGGGTTTTTGTTCACATTTGGTAGTACTGAAGTACATTTTATTATACCCCTTTTGTTTAGTGACTCTATCTGATTCTTCAACCTATAACAATCCTCTGTGTTGTGTCCTTAGTTTACTGAGTGGTTAGCGTATCATTTATTTCCATCAAAGTTTTGGGAATTGGATCAGGGTGTTTTTCTTCAACCGGCTGCAACACCCTTGCTGCCCTCAGTCTTTATAATAACTAGGCATAAGCTTTGGCAATGTGTGTATAAGTACTAGTGGTCCTTGCTTCAAGATTTATATGAGGTCTTGGTGTATATGTTCGCCTGTTTTAGTATATTGGTGCTTGACAGGGACATACAGTCTTGGTGGATTTTGGTAAGTTAGTGCTCAAGGTGGATTATAATATTGTTGGGTATTATATACTAGGTATGAGATATATAGAGAATGTGTAATAATTTGAGGATTTTTAGGATATCAGTGGGATGAACCTTAATGGTGGTAACTGACAATTGAGATATCCTCTTTTTTATTCTTGACGCTACTGATGTATCCTGATTGAATGACCTTACTTCCGGCTTGCAATGTAGCCATGGACTGAATCTTCCCAGATTTAATCCCTTTTTTATAAAGTCTCCCATTTTGACAAATTCAGCAAACTTTTGGCCCATCATCGACATCATCTTGTCAAAGTAAATGTCTTCTTGAGCTCAAATAAAGTACTAGGAGAGATCACTCTCAACCAATTGTGGTTATACCCTAGCGGCCTTAATTCTCTAGCGTCTTGCATATTTCGGAAGTCCTCAGATGGTTTCTTCTATATATTGGCTAATGAGAACATGTCTGGAGTGATTTCGGTATTGAATCTAAAGTGAGTCATGAAATCCATAACCATTTCCTATCAATCATACCATTTGTGAGGATACTGACATGTATGCCAAGTCAAGGCTTCTCTAGATAGACTTTGAATGAACAACTTCATCCTTAGCTTCTTATTTTTCCGCATACCGACTAACTTATCATAATATACCCTAAAATACACATGAGGGTCACCTTTCCCATCAAATAGTTCAAACATCGGTGGCTTGTACCCTATTGGCACAACAATGTAAGGGTTAATCCAAAAGTCATCATAATCTAGGATCTCTGCTTCCCTAATGAATTTCATGCCTTTTAATGCCTTTTTTTGACCATAAAGTTAGATGTTTATTAACTCATCTTCTTTCAAGCAAGCATTTTTCGCCATTTTTGCATGATGATCGTCCTTATACGAGACTCTGACCATACTCAGGGTCATGAAAGTAGGGCCTTTAATAGCACATATAGGTGGTACATGTGGATAAAAACAAGCGGAAACGTGTACCCTGAATATCTATTGCATTGTTGGGTATGCAGGCATAGTATGGTCTTGAGTAGGATGGTCATGAGTTGTGTTGACTATTGATGAATGAGCTAGTGGAGCTTGACCATGGATAGTAGCAAGTTGGGTATGCTTAGGTGGTGGGCGCAAGTCAGTCTTTGGAAAGTAGATAGGTGTTTTTAAAGTCAGGAAAATAGCTGCTGAAAGTTTGGCCAAGTCTTATAATTGATGTAATTTCTCCATTAGTATTTCCAATTCTTATGCCATGTGAGCCACTCTTTCAGCATTTTGAAATGTATTTTGAGAACCTTAGGTGTTTTCTATGGGTATTACTATATTTTCAGCATCGTCAAATCCTTCTTTACTAGTCATCTTTCTTTTGGATTGAAAGTTGTATCGTGATCAGCCAGTTTGCAAGTAGTCGACACAAATCAACATTCTTTTTGTGATCAATACTAATCAAAAAGAAAATAAAGAAAAGAAAAGAAAAGGAAAACTATGTTAGTTCGGGAGATATTGGAAAGAAATAATTTATACTACAAATATGTCATATATATATATATATATATATGGCAAGTTGGAGTCATTGAAGATACATCTTAATATGGATACTATTTTTTGCTAGAGGTGGGCCTATGTTACAATCAATTTGATGATAAATGATCCATTAAACACATTCTGGATTTGCAACAAACATAATCTTTATTGATTGAAGTTGTCTTAGGTCTCTTTATAAAGTAAGATGATAGAATACTAGGAAATAAAAGTATACGAATGAAAAAGAGAATTCAAAGGGGTGAGTCTTACAACACTTCAAGGGAATATAAGAAAACACAAATAGATAAAACTGTGGCCATTTTAGACCATCATCATCGTCCTAATCATAATGTAGCCTAGAGTGGTATTCTGGGGATTTTGAACCCATCTAAACCTTCTATACGATCAAATCATATGGACTCATACTCAAAGTGGTCATCTCTTGCTGCTAGAACAGGTCCATCTCCCATATGCATGGCTCCACCTTCTTTTGGATCCTTTTTGAGCTCTTTTTCTTGATCTTCTCCTAGGTCCACCTATGGAACTTCTTTTTTCGGTCCTCCTTTGACTCTTCTTCTACTATTTGAATCAAATAATGTATGGATCCTTAAACTATTTGATTGTACATGGGTGTCATGAGTTCCGCACAAGGGAGTACCTAAAATACACCAAAACGTGCTTGAAAATGTACCTCAAAAATTTCCAAAATTGTAATTTCCATATATCTTAAAATCTATGTGTGATATCAAAAATCTGACTTTATATTCATGATCAGAGCAGTAGAGTAAAAATTTGATTTTCCAAAGTTGCTGAAAAACAGAATTGATCTACGCCACTGGCGTAATATGGCCAGGCTGCAGACCAGTGTTAATTTGTGCCAGTTTTCGTGTTTTAGTCCAAGGCTTTGAGGCCTTTGGACTAACCCTTACTATGCATAAAAACACTTATACTATTCATTTTTCAACCCAATATCATTAAAGACATTACCCCAAAACCGTCTTTGACACTTACACAAATATTTCACCCAAATTCAAGTATCCCAAACACATTCTGGATCTTAAGGAAATCATTCAAGCTTCAAGTTCTCATTCAAATCTTCTTTAAGAAAATTCTCAAATTTAAGTTATGTGGCTTTCAACGATCGGGTCCTTTCACCCATAGTGCTCAACCCTTCTTTTTTATGTAAATTGAATGATTCTAAGTTGATTTACCTATGTGTATTACTCATTATGAACTTTATTCTAAACTATGTTGGGGTTTCAGAAAATGTGATTGTTTTAGCATGTTTTGAGCTATGAATCCATTATCTATTATGAGATTTTATGAGTGGTTTTAATGTATCTTGTATAAGGGTATTACCAAGTGTTGGTGGGTTGATATATACTAAGTTTTTAAGATGACTTCACTCTTGAATTGCATGATTTGTACTAGCATTACACACCCGCCAAATATTTGATAAAATGCCCAATTAAGGGTTCTTGAGTTATTGAAGGTCTATTGCATGGCTATGAATCAAGTGACTATATGATGATTAAAGGAATGTATATGTGTATTGATTTCTTGAAAAGTATTATAGTGTTGTAGGTTGACTATATCTTGTTGATGGGGTGCTATGCCTCAACCATCTTGTCGGGGGGTACTAGTCAACAAGAGATCGGCAATATAGTCAAAATGCATATACATAGGCAAGATATAGTATATTAGAGACATGGCATATATGATCAAGGTTTGAAGCAAAACATGATTATATTGAACATATTAGATGTGTAATAAAAGACCATCATCATAGACCAAACAACTAATAATCGGAATCCAAGGCATATCACCCACTTGGAAGGTGATTGAGGTAGCCACTGCTTAATTAGTAGTACGAGCCCAATACCCTCCAAAAAAAGGGGTCAAGGTATATACCCCTCAACATGTTAGTACATGCCTAGCACACCCCAACAAAGTGGTCAAGGTATATACCTCTTAACATAGTAGTACAACCGTAGCACCCCCGCGACAAGGTGGTCAAGGTTTATACCCCTCAACATGGTAGTAGTACAACCGTAGCACCCCCGCGACAAGGTTGTCAAGGTTTATACCCCTCAACATGGTAGTTTGGGCCTAGCATTCCCCGACAATATGGTCAAGGTATATATCCATCAACAAGGTAGTATGGGCCTAGTACCTCTCGACAAGGTGGTTGAGGCATAGTACCCCCTCAACAAGGTATAGTCAACTAACAACAATATATATGCCGACATAATATTACCATGATATCTGCAATGGGGTATAGAGTATGCATTGATAAATTTGAATACACTAAGTATGTAAGACATTCAAATGTATTAAAGCATACTTTATGCCGACATGATATTACCATGTATGAACTGGAGCTCCACTTGATCATCTTCCTCTACTTGGCTAGTACTATATTTTGAAGCAAGTTAGGTGAGTCCTCAACTCCAAGGACAATAACTATAGATCTTATGTTATGTAAAGATGCTTTTCTTTGCTTAGATGCTTATGACTATGAGCATGAGTCCA
Organism: Solanum sejunctum; assembly: GCA_025642045.1. Lineage (NCBI taxonomy): Eukaryota > Viridiplantae > Streptophyta > Magnoliopsida > Solanales > Solanaceae > Solanum > Solanum sejunctum. The sequence continues at coordinate 6,651 of JAOTQJ010147163.1, forward strand.
GAAAGTGTCGCGGCCCCCACTCAATTCCATATTTAGATATGTTGTTCGACATGTGATTTAATTATCCTTGAGATTTGACTCATTTGATAATTTGTGTTATTAAAGACTTTCCTTAGTCTCTTTTATCCCTATTTATACTCTCTTGTTGTTCTTTAAGTGCTTTCCCGACCAAGAATGTGTAAATGATATGCTAAGAGACTTATTTGGGATCCCTTAGACAATGTACTAAGTATGTAAGACATTCAAATGTGTTAATGCATACTCTATGCCGACATGATATTACCATGTATGAACTGGAGCTCTACTTGATCATTTTTCTCCTCTACTTGGCTAGTACTACCTTTTGAAGCAAGTTAGGTGAGTCCTCAACTCCAAGGACAATAACTATAGATCTTATACTATGTAAAGATGCTTTTCTTTGCTTAGATGCTTATGACTATGAGCATGAGTCCAGAAAGTGTCGCGGCCCCCACTCAATTCCATATTTAGATATGTTGTTCGACATGTGATTTAATTATCCTTGAGATTTGACTCATTTGATAATTTGTGTTATTAAAGACTTTCCTTAGTCTCTTTTATCCCTATTTATACTCTCTTGTTGTTCTTTAAGTGCTTTCCCGACCAAGAATGTGTAAATGATATGCTAAGAGACTTATTTGGGATCCCTTAGACAATGTACTAAGTATGTAAGACATTCAAATGTGTTAATGCATACTCTATGCCGACATGATATTACCATGTATGAACTGGAGCTCTACTTGATCATTTTTCTCCTCTACTTGGCTAGTACTACCTTTTGAAGCAAGTTAGGTGAGTCCTCAACTCCAAGGACAATAACTATAGATCTTATACTATGTAAATATGCTTTTCTTTGCTTAGATGCTTATGACTATGAGCATGAGTCCAAAAAGTGTCGCGAACCCCACTCAATTCCATATTTAGATATGTTGTTCGACATGTGATTTAATTATCCTTGAGATTTGACTCATTTGATGATTTGTGTTATTAAAGACTTTCTTTAGTCCCTTTTATCCCTATTTATACTCTCTTGTTGTTGTTTAAGTGCTTTCCCGACCAAGAATGTGTAAATGATATGCTAAGTGACTTATTTGGGGGCCCTTCGAGTTTCCATTCACTATGCCACGCCTAGGCCCTAGGCTTGACTCGTGACAAACTTGATATCAAAGCACTAGGTTATTAATTATCATGGCATCCAACACACCCTATCGATTTGAATTTTATTTATGGTTGTAAAGTGCACCACAACTATGAGCAAGAGGATATGAGGCATTTTAGGTATGTTTACCTTCTTCTTGATCTATATCGTGCTGTGGAAGTTAAGGTAAGGCTTTCCCCCTAACGAGTGTTCTTTGATATTCTAGATCATGCCTCTCCCAAGAGGAAGAAAAGCTCGTACACCCTAAGAAAAACCAGCTCATGAAGAGTTTTGGGATATTATTGTCATGTTAGCTTAAGCTATGACAAATAAAATTAAATAAGGGGAACAAGCCCCTCATACTCCTACTCTGGCATCAAGGGTGTAGGATTTTATAAGTATGAACTAACCGGAGTAACATGAGTCTAAAGTGGATGAGGACCCTCAAAAATTTATTGATGAGGTGCACAAAGTGTTTTGTATCATGGGTGTTAGAACAAAGGAAAAAGTGGAGTTGGTGCCTACCAAGTCAAAGAAGTGGCCATATGGTTTACCTAATGGAAAGAGGAGAAGGGGAACAACAATATGATCTTTAAGGTGTCAATTCTTAATTGATTCTTTCCTCTTAAGCTAAGAGATGGAAAAATAATAGAATTCATGAATTCAAAGAAATGGTTGATGAGTGTGAGGGAGAATGCCCTCAAGTTCAACCAACTCTTTAAATATGCTCCACAATTTGTAGCCGAGCCAAGGTCTAGGATGAACAAGTTCATGAAGGGTGTATCCAATTTAGTGAATGAGGAGTGTCGTATCGCCATGTTGATAGGCGATATGGACTTGTCCCACCTCACGACTTATGCTGAACAATTAGAGGGGGAAAATCTAAGAAAGAGAAGGGGAAATGAGGCCAAGAGGGCCCATTTTAAAGATAGGTTCGAAGATATGGAGAAATTGCTCACAAGATGATTGATTGTCATCATAATCAATACAAGGGTAGGGATGGTTGTTGAAAAGGCTGAGGTACAAATATAGTTCCTAGGGGAGAGGAGGACAACAAGGTGCTGCCCCAAGGCACAATTGATTCTATGCTCTTCAAGGGATACAAGGGGTGGATGAGGTGCCTGATGTCGTTAACGGTTCGTTAAAAGTCTTTGATTTTGATGTGTATGCATTGATAGACCCCGGTTCCACTCTCTCTTTTGTTACTCCTTTTGTTGCCAAAAAGTTTCATGTTAAACCCGAGTTGTTACGTAAGCCATATGAGGTGTCTACTCCCGTTAGTGCATCCATTGTCACTAGAAGCATCTATAGAAAGTGTCTCATTTTCAATTTTCATAAAACATTACCTTGTAATTTTGTTGAGTTTGATATAGTGGACTTTGATGTCATTCTTGGGATGGATTGGTTGCATGCATATTATGCCTTTAGACAACTTAAGGTGCATGAAAAGAATTATCCCGTCCATGATCTTGAATTGGCCGCCGTGGTATTTTCTTTGAAAACTTAGTGTCACAACTTGTATGGGGTTCAAGTTGATATATTCACCAATCATAAGAGTCTCCAATATGTATTCACCCAAAAAGATCTCAACTTGATACAAAGAAGGTGGTTAGAGCTTCTTAAGGATTATGATATGAGTGTGTATTATCACAACAGTAAGGCTAATATAGTGGTCAATGCTCTAAGTAGGGATTCTATGGGTAGTCTATCTCATGTTGATTATAGTGGAAAACAAGTGGCTAGGGAGGTCCATTAGTTGGCTAGATTAGGGGTTAGGTTGGAAGAGGTTGATAATGGTGGAGTTGCTGTTGTTGATAGTTCTAAATCTTCATTGGTTGAGGAGGTGAAGGAAACCAAGATCTTGACCCCTCCTTGTTAGAGTTGAAGGCCTTGGTGAGAAATGTTATGGTGGAGGTTTTCTTTTAAGGGGGAGATGGTGCGCTTGTGTGTGCCTAATGTGGATAACTTGGGAAAGAATATTTTAGATGTGGCTCATAATTCCTTCTATTCTATTCACCCTAGTTCTACTAAGATACATAGAGATTTGAGGGAAGTGTTGAGGTGGGGTTGTATGAGGAGAGACATTGCTAAGTTTGTATCCAGTTGTTAGAATTGCCAACAAGTTAAAGCCGAGAATCGAAGGTAGGGTGGCCTAGACCAAAATATAGAGATTCCTACTTGGAAGTGGGAGGAAGTTAATATGAATTTTGTGGTTGGGTTGCCTAAGACTAGAAGACATTTTGACTCCTGGGTTGTGGTTGATAGAATGACAAAGTTGGCTCATTTCCTACTGGTTAAGACTTACTTATGGTTCCAAAGATTATGTCAAATTTTACATTCATGAGTTGGTTATATTGCATTGGATACCTTTGTCTAGTATTTCGAATCATGGTGCTAAATTCACTTCTCAATTTTGGATGTCCTTCTAAAGAGTTCTTGGTACCAAGGTAAAGCTTAGTACGACCTTTCACCCTCAAACGGATAGTCAAGCCAAAAGAACTATCCAAACACTTGAGGATATGCTTAGAACTTGTGTTTTGGAGTTTAAGGGTATTTGGGATGAACAACTTCCACTCATTGAGTTTTCTTACAACAATAGTTATCATTCAAGTATTGGTATGTATCCTTTTGAGGCTCTTTTGGGTAGGCATTGTGGATCTCCGGTTGGATGGTTTGATGTCAAGAAGATGGCTTTGTTGGGTACAAATTTGGTTATGGAGGCCATGAAGAATGTTAGGTTGATAAGTGAGAGTTTTAGAATAGCCCAAAGTCGACAAAAGTCCTATGCCAATGTGAAGAGAAGGGATCTGGAATTCAAGGTTGTTGATTGGGTCTATTTGAAGGTCTTACCCATGAAAGGTGTGGTTTATTTTGACAATAAGCATAAATTGAGTCCAAGATTTGTGGGTCCTTATAGAGTATTGAGGAGGATTGGTAAGGTGGCCTATGAGTTGGATTTGCCCAATGATATGAATATGGTTCATTCTGTCTATGTGTCTATGTCGAGGAAGTGTATGGGTGAACAAATGCTATTGTACCATTAGATGTTGTGGGTGTTGTTGAATATAATTTGACTTATGAAGAGGTTACAGTAGAAATTTTGGATAGACAAGTGGAGAGATTGAGAAATAAGGATGTAAGTTTCGTTAAGGTCCTTTGTAAGAACCAACAAGTTAAAAGTGCTACAAGGCAAGCCGAGGCGGACATGCAAAATATCCTTATATCTTCCATTCTACTTAAGACTAAGGTACTAATTTAAGTCTTTTATGTGATTTCAACTCTTAAGTTTCAGATCTTATGTCATTTGCATGCATTCATGTTTATGTTGACAAGTTTATGTTGATTTTTACACTTATTTTGAGATTCCCGAAATGAGGTTTTATTGCATTGTTGCATTCTTCTGTTGGGCTAAACTTATCTTAATTGCTTATCTTATATACATTTCTTCGACATTAGGGGATGAATGTTCTCAAGGGAGAGATATTGAAACACCCCAAAAAGTGTCCAAAAATGTGCCTCGAAAATACCCATAATCGTAATTTTTATATATCTCAAAATTCATGCGTGACATCACAAATTTGACTTTATATTCATAATCAGGGGGCAAAATTGAATGGGCAAGGGGTATAACCTCAATTTTAGAGCAACTATATCAAAATTGTATTTTCCAAAGTTGGCGAAAAATATAACCGATCCGCGCCCTTCCTGCGATGCGGCCTAGGCGCGGACTAGTATTAATTTTGTGCCAATTTTCCTATCTTGGTCCAAGGCTTTGAGTCCTTTGGCCTAAACCTTCCTATGCATAAAAGTACCTAAACTTAGTTATTTTTCACCACCATATCATTGAATACATTTACCAAAATCCTCTCTAACACATAGACAAATATTTTACCTAAATTCAAGTGTCCCAAACTCATTCCAAATCTCAAGGAATTTATTCAAGCTTCAAGTTCTTATTCAAATCTTCTTCAAGGAAATTTCCAAATTTGAGGTATGTGGGTTTCAACCATTGGGTCCTTTCACCAATGGTGCTCAACCCTCCTTTTTTACATAAATTGCATTTTTCTAAGTTGATTTGCTTATGGTTATTACTCATTATGAACTTGATTATAAACTATGTTGGGGTTTTATAAGATGTGACTGCTTTAAGATGTTTTAAGCTATGAATCCATGATCTATTATGACATTTGATGGGGGGGTTTAATGTATCTTGCATAAGGTTGTTACCAAGTGTTGGTGGGTTGATTTATACTAAGTTTCTCACATGATTGCACTCTTGAATTGCATGATATAGAACTAGTGTTACACACCTACCAAGTGTTTGATAAAATGCCAGATAATATCTAGTTATCGTAGGTTCTGTGCATTGTTTTGGTAAAGTTAGCTCAGATCCCTAGGAAGCTCCACAAATTGTGGGCTAACACCCATGAAAAACTGCCAAAGTTACCTGTTTCTAGTTGCTTGGCCCATAAAAGCCTATTAGGCGTCCTGCTGTGCCACTGGATAATCTTGGCTCTTGTCAAGCTTTTTATGGATAGCCGGTGTAATTTTTTAGGAATATTGGCCCAAAATCCTCGAGTAGTGACACAAACGGTGGGCTAACACCCGAAAAACAATCAAAATTACCCTTTTCACATTGCTTGTGCCATAAAATCCTACCAGGCATTTTGCATGACCCTCCGACCACTTAGGGATATTTCTGGGCTCATTACAGATAGGTCAATATAATGTTTCAGAAAAGTTGCCCTAGATCGTGAGACAGCACCACAATCTATGGACTAACATCTATGAAAAATCGCTAAAATCATCTTTTTCCTATTGTTTGGCCCATAAAGTCCTACCAGGTATCCTTTAGCATTGTCATGCCACCTGGGGATCTTATTGGGCTTGTTACGAATGGGTCAGTGTAATTTTTTAGAAAAGTTGGCCCTGATGCTCAAGCAGTGCTAAAAACCATGGGCTAAAACCCATGAAAAGAGGTCAAAATCATTTGTTTGTTATTGCTTAGGCTATAAATATTTCCAAGCGTCCTGCTATAACATCGAGCCACTTTGGGATTTTGCCAAGATATCATGGATGGGGCAGTGTAGTTTTTTGGGAAAGTTAGCTCAAATCTCCGGGTAGCACCACAAACTTGGGCTAATGCCTACGAAAAAAAGCCAAAATTAGCTTTTACCCCTTGCTTGGCCTACAAAATACTACCAGGTGTCCTGTAGCTTCGTTGTGACACCTAGGTCTCTAGTCAAGCTCGTTACGAATAGGTTGATGTAATTTTTCAGGAAAGTTGGCTTGGATCCTCAGGTAATGCAAACAAACATAGGCTAACACCCATAAAAAGCTGTCAAAATTGCATATTTCCTGTTGGTTGGGCCATAAAATTGTACCATGTATCTTGCGGTGCAGCCATCCTAGCTGGGCGCTTAATGGGCTTGTTATGGATGGGACCGTGTAGTGTTTTTGGGAAAGTTAGGCTAAATCCCATGAAAAACTGCTGGAATTGCTTATTCCCTATTGCTTGGGCTAGAAAGTCCTAACAGGTATCCTACGGTGCAAGCAGGCCACCTAGTACTCTTATCGGGCACATTATAGATGAATTGGTATAATTTTTAAAATTTTGGTCTGCATCCCCTGGCAGCACCACAAACCATGGGCCAACATCTTTGAAAAACTGGCAAAATCACTTGTTTCTTGTTGCTTGGCCCATAAAATCCTACCAAGCGTCCTGTGGTGCCACTAGACCACTTGGGGATCTATCTGAGCTTATTACATATGAGTCGGTGTAATTTTTAAGGAGAAATAGATCTAATACCTGGTCTACACTAGAAATCAAGAGGTAACATGCATGAAAAACTGTTGGAATTGTCTGCTTCCTATTATTGGGCCCATAATATCCTACACGATAACCTACGGCACCCTTGGGCCACTTGGGAAACTAGGCAGTCTCATTATGGACAGGTCAGCGTAATTTTTAGTGAAAGTTGGCTGGAATCCCTAGGAAGTTCCATAAACTGTGGGATAACACCCATGAAAAACTATTGAAATCACCTATTTTGTATTGCTTGGCCCATAAAATCCTACTAGGCATCCTGAGGTGCCACTAGGCCACCTGGGGCTCTTTCTGAGCTTATTACGAATAGGTCAATGCAATGTTTCTGGAAAGTTGTCCAGGGTCCATGGGCTGCATCAAAAATTATGGGCTGACAGCCATGAAAAAACTGCTGAAATAAAATATTTCCTGTTGCTGAGGCCATAAAACCTTACCACGCTTCTTATAGCACCATCGGGATACCTCGAGCTCTTACCAGGCTCATTACGAATGGGTCGGTGTAATCATTTTGGAAATTTTTCCTGAATCATCAGGCATCGCCAAAACTTTAAGCTAACACCAATGAAGAACTGCCGAAATTGCCTGTTTCCTATTGCTTGGCCCGTAAAATGCTACCAGGCATCCCGCGGTGCTGCTCGGACACCTTAGGCTTTGGTGAGCTCTTTATGAATTAGTCAATGTAATTTTTCTAAAAATATGGCCTAGATCCTCCGGTAGCGCCAAAACATGTGGGCTAACACCTCCGAAAAATTGTCAAAATTGCCAAAAATTGTAGGCTAACACCCACCAAAATTTTTCAAAATTGCCAATTTCCTGTTGCTTGGCCCATAACTTCCTACTAGGCATGCCGCGGTGCTATCGAACCACCTAAAGATCTTGTCAGGCTCCATACAGATAGGTCAGTATGATCTTTCAAGAAAGTTGGCTCGGATCCAAGGGCAACACCTAAGAAACACTGCCAAAAATTTATTGTTAGCTATTGCTTGTGCTATAAAAAAGTAAAAGGTATCCTGCAACGTCATTGATCCACCTAGGGATCTTATGAGGCTCATTATGAATCGGTCAGTGTAATTATTTTCTAAGTTGTCCAGGATCCCTGAGCATTGAAACAAACTATGTCTTACATACACAAAAAATTATTGAATTACATGTTTCCTATTGCTTGGACCATGAAATCCTCCCAAGCATCTAATGGCATTTCTGGACCACCTAGGGCTCTTATGGATCTCATTATGGACGGGGAAGTGTAATATTTGAAGAAAGTTGGCCCATATCCCCAGGCAACACCACAAACAGTGACTAACACCCATAAAAAATTATTGAAATTGCCTGTTTCCTATTATTTTGCCAAAAATATCTTACCAGGCGTCTTGTGGCTCCATTGGGCCATCAGAGGCTCTAGTCGAGTTATAACAAATGGGATGTTTCTAGAAGGTTGTCCTAATCCCCGAGCAGCACCATAAACTATAGACTAACACTTATGAAAACTATCGAATTTGCCTATTTTTGATTAATCGGGCCATAAAATCATACAAAGTGTCCTGCAGCATTGTCGGGCCATGTAGGGCTCTTGCCGGCTCATTATGGATGGGTTGGTGTATATTTTTAGGGATAGTTGGCCTAAATATTCAAGTAGCAACACAGACTTTGGGCTAACACCTACGAAAAACTTCTAAAGTCGCCTGTTTCTTATTGCTTAGCCTATAAAATCCTATCAAGTGTCTTGTAGCGCTGCCGAGCCATTATGGGATTTTGCAGTGTGATATTTCAGGAAACGTTGGCTCAAAGCAACTCTACAAATAGTGGGCTAACAGCCAAGAAAATCTACCAAAATCACCTTTTTCCTTGTACTTGCCCCATAAAATTGTACCAGGTGTCCTGCGCCCTACGAGGCCATTAGGGTCATTACACATTATTCGGTGTAATTTTTCAGAAAAGTTTGCTCATATTCCTGAGTGGCATCACAAATCTTAGGCTTATGTTCATGAAAAATTGTCAAAATTGTCTACTTCCATTGCTTGGCCCATAATATCCTACCAGGCATCCTGCGATGCTGGTGAGCGAACTTAGGATATTTTTGTGCTTATTACGTAATAGTTTAGTATAATATTTTGGGAAAGTTGTCCCAGATCCTGGGTAGCGCCATAAATCATGGGCTAACACCACAAAAAACTATCGAAATTGCCTTTTTCCTATTTCTTTGGCCATAAACTACTATAAGGCATTTTGTGTCACCGCTAGGACATCTAGGGCTCTTGTTGTCTCGTTATGAATGGGTCTGTGTAATTTTTAAGGGAAGTTGTCTCAACTTCCTGCTCAGTGCCACAAATCATTGGCTAACAACCACAAAAAACTATCATAATTATCTATCCTATTGCTTGGCTCAAAAACTCCTACCAAGTATCATGCGACACCACAAGCCACTTAAGGCTCTTTTTGGGATCTTTACAAATGGGTAAGTGTAATGTTTTGTGAAAGGTATTCCAAAACTTTGGGCAAACCCATAAACCACTAGCTTACCCCTATGAAAACTTATAAAAATGGTTTGTTTCTTGTTACTTTGCCTGTAAACTCCTACCAGGTATTTTGCAGCACAACCAGACCTCCTAGGGCTCTTGCTACACTCTTTATTTAAGGGTAAGTGTAATTTTTCAGAAACTTTGGCCCAAAACACTACTTAGTGTCACAAACTGTGACAGATACCCATAAAAAACAACTGAAATTGCCTAGTTCCTATTGCTTGGCCCATACATCTCTACTAGGCATCCTACGGCATCGCTGGGCCACCTGGGTGTCTTGCAAAGGTCTTTATGGAGGGGTCAGTGTAATTGTTTCGGAAACTTTGCTAGGATCCCTGGGCATCACCATAAATCGTGGGCTAACACCTACGAAAACTATTGAAATCACCTAATTCTTTTTGCTTAGGACTGTAAATCCTACCATGCGTTCTGTGGTTCAATCGAGCAACTAAGGGATTTTTCCGAACTCGTTACATATGGGTCAATGTGATATTTAAGGAAAATAGGACTAAATCCCTAGGAAGCACTACAAATCGTGGGCTAACACTGAAGAAAATCTGTCGAAATTCCCTTTTTCCTTGTACTTGGCCCATAAAATTGTACCAGACGTCCTACAGATTGGTTGGTACTTCAACAGGGACATATAGTCTTGGTGGATTTTGGTTAGTTGGTGCTCATGGTGGATTATAGTATGTTGGGTATTATATATTAGGTACGAGATGTATAGAGAATTTGTAATAATTTGACGATTTTTGGGATATCAGTGGGATGAACCTCCATGGTGGTAACTGAATGTTGAGACATCCTCTTTTTTCTTCTTAATGCTAATGATGGATCCCGAAATATTGGCCTTACTATCGGCTTTCAATGCAGCCATGGACTGAATATTCCCAGATTTAATGTTTTTTTCTATAAAGTCTCCCATTTTGACCAATTCGACAAACTTTTGTCCCATCATCGACATCATCTTGTCAAAGTAAATGTCTTCTTGAGATCGAATAAATTACTTAGAGAGATCACTCTCGACCAGTAGTGGTTAGGCCCTAACGGACTCAGTTGTCTAGCGTCTTGTATATTTTTGGAAGTCCTCAGATGGTTTTGTTCTGTATGTTGGCTAATGAGAACTTGTTTGGAATCATTTCAATATCGAATCTAAAATGAGTCATTATAACCAAAACCATTTCCTATCAATCATACCATTTGTGAGGATACTGACATGTATTCCAAATCAAGGCTTCTCTAAATAGATTTCGATTGAACAACTTTATCCTTAGCTTCTTATTTCTCCCTATACAGACTAACTTATCACAATATTCCCTAAAATACGAATGACGGTCATCTTTACCGTCAAATGGTTCAAACATCGAAGGCTTATACCATACTGGCATATCAATTTAAGGGTGAATGTACATCATCATCATAATCTAGGATCTCTGCGTCCCTAGTGACTTTCAAGCTTCTTAATGCCTTCTTTCGGCCATAAAGTTGGGCCTTTATTGACTCATCTTCTTTCAAGCAAACATCTTTCTCCATTTTTGCATGTTGATCGACCTTATAAGAGATTGTAAGCATGCCTGGGGTCATGAAAGTAAGGCCTTCAATAGCACATACAGGTGGCACATATGACTCATAACAAGCGGCAATGTGTGCCCTGAATATTTGTTGCATCGCTGGGTAGGCAGGCATGGTGTGGTCTTGAGTAAGATGGTCATGAGTGGTCTTGATTGTCGATGAATGAGTTAATGGAGCTTGACCATGGATAGTAGCATGTTGGGTTTGGTTGGGTGGTGGGCAAGTCAATCTTTGGAGTGTAGATAGGTGTTTTTTATAGTCAGGAAAGCTGCAGCTGAAAGTTAGGCCAAGTCTCATACTTGATATAATTTCTCCCTTAGTGTTTCCAATTCTAGTGCCATGTGAGCAACTCTTTCATCATTTTGAAATGTATTGTGAGAGCCTTTGGGGGTTGTAATGGGTATTATTATATTTGCAGCAGCGTCAAATCCGTCTCCGCCAGCCATCTTTCTTTTAGATTGAAAGTTGTATCGTGATCAGCCAGTTTGAAAGTAGTCGACACAAATCAACATTCATTTTGTGATCAATACTAATCAACAAAAAATAAAGAAAAGAAAAGAAAAGGAAAACTATGTTAGTTCGGGAGATATTGAAAAGAAATGTACATATACAACAAATTGTAACACATATATGTGCCAAGTTGGGGAGATTCAAGATACATGATAAAATGGAGACTATTTTTGCCAGAGATGGGCCTACATTGTAACAGCCACCACCTTACAATACTAGTACAATTCAAATGAAACATGACATGGTTTAGTCAAATTAGCGCAAATTTTCAAAAGTGCTTGAATCTTGTGTTAATGGCCTACATGTGTGTCTAACGCTTAAGAGGGTCGAGTGTATGCATGTTTTGTGTTGAATTGAGTAGATTATAGCCTTAAAATAAAGTGAGAGAATCGATATACTTGTGGGACTTAGGAAGCACGTAGGTGAGTCACCTACTTGCTTATCTTAAATTTGCAAGCTAAACGGAGATGAGGCTCGACGTCGAATTTGTCCAAGTTCGATTATGAATAAGGTTTGTATTAAGAGTGTAACTTTGGGCCATGTTTTATTGTCATAAATGGTATATATTATCATCTGGAGGAGAATATTAAGAAGGGCCCAAATACACAACAACCCACTTGGCAAATTGGACCCAAAATTAAGTGAAGAGAAAATTGGAAAATAGGCAGCCCAAGCCCATCAACTTGGAGACCCATTTAGGCCCAAGTGTGAGGACCAAGATGGTGTATAACTAGCTTGATAATGTGTAGTGTGAGGTGTTCAAAACGTCAAGGGAAGGTCGTCCAAATACCTCTTTATAAAGAGCTCCAAAGCAGCTCCACAATTCAATCTCAACTTGAACTCACAAAAAAGGATAGATTTATCTTCAAAGTTGTCTCAACATTTCTTCACTTTGTAAAGCAGCTAAAAGGAACTTACAGGGTTCTTGGATAAGCCCTAAGACTTGAAGTAAGTCATAAGTAAGTTTACACATGTGTTTAATAAGGTTTTCTTAGGAAAACAAGAAGTATATGCTAGTATGTTGGTGCTGGAAAATCTGGACAGATTTTGTGCTGAAAGTTTGTTGCACCTTTTCCTTTTGTTTTGTTGATTTCTCTACGGTTTGTGAGTTGTATTATGAATATAACTTGGTTTTATTAACATGGTTTGAGTTATAAACATCAACCTAAGGTTGATTCCCTGATTTTAGTTTCATTTACCAAGCTCATTTTATGGAGTTATCTTAAGTGTCATGTTGATTGGAACTTGCGGGCTGTTGTATATAAGGATATTAGCTCACGTTCTTCATGACTTCTTAAGTGTTGTCACAAGACTTTTTTAGGTCTGTTTATATGTGTAAATGTTGCTGGAACAGTTTGGTTAAAGTTGGAATAGGTTTGGATTTGTCGACATCAAAATATAGCGATGGGAGGTAACGTTATGCTGTCCATTTTTAGGCTGTGTGGAATTGTGGTGTGTTGTGATTTGTGGGATGTTATAAGACTATTATGACATTAAAATAGGCTGTACATGATGTGTATATTCTAATGTGTATCAGAAAATATAATTAGAGGTGAAAAGGTTAAGGAATACGCTTGGGTTTATAATCACCCGCTTGCTGCCCATGTATTATTTTCTTATGTGATTGGGATGCCAAGGTGTATCTATTAACTATTAATGCTAGTTTTGTCACCTACTGTGTTGTAGATAAGTATTTGGAGGAAGGTAAGGTTATCTTGAGATAGTAACAAGGTCCGACGACGAGGTATGTAGGCTTACTTGATTTCGTATCACTTGGCAAGAAACATAGATATCTCCTTGGTACATAAAGGCATTTGTCAACTCTGACACAACAATTAACCATATCCCCACTCTTTTAAATGTTCATATGATTCTATAGATAGTCACCTTCAAAACTGCATACATGTTTCTATACGAAGTTACATGAGTTCTTGTTATGAAATAAAGTTCATGAGTTGTTCCATTCATACACATTTCATCATTTGTGTAATGTACTCTTTTCATTGTCATGTTGTCTTGTATGATTATCCACATGTCACATGCTACATCTACAGTCCTACAGCTCAATTTTAAGGCCACCAAAAGAATCATCTCAAAGGTAATTAAAAGATAAAGTATACAGTTTTTGATAGGTGGTAGCCCGAGGGGTGGAAATAGCACCTAGCCAGAGACAATCCTATCAATGGGGGGTAGCCCGAGGGGTTGAGTACAACCTAGATAGGGACGAACTCGATATAGTTTCACTAGTGATCAGTTGGTCATTTGTCTTATAGTTGTGCACAGATCATACAGTAAATGCAAAGTAATATAAAGGACAAAGTACAAGATTCCACAGTATAACTAAGGGTGGTCCATATTCTGCCACAGATGCATAGTTTCATTTGAGTTGTTAATTTATATATAGTATATCCTGCCTTACATACTCAGTACATTATCTCATACTAATGTCCCTTATGGGAGACCTGCATTTCATTCTGCAGGTACAGGTGCTAGTAGATCTCCCTAGTAGAAGTACAGGATATTCAGCTGTTGTCACCAAGCTCTAGGTTGCTTCTGGTCTTTTGATATGTCTAGAGATTACATGTTTTGATTGCATAGTTTATTGAGGTAGGGATTGTTACGATCGATATTAGATGTTTTTCTATATTTAGAGACTTTGTAGACTATGTAAAGTAATGTTTGGTCATGTCTCATACATTAAATACCGTGACCTCAACGACCTAGTCATATACACTTCCTTTTGACTTGTTACCATTGTTTATCTTTTTAAAGGCATGTTAAATGCAGAAAACCCTTATAGTATGTATAGAAAGCGCATAGTTATAGGTTGTATCTCCCGATCGTTATTAGCAATGGGTGCTAGTCTGCTCTAACGGGACTTTGGGGGCATGACAGAAGTGGTATCAAAGTGGGTCATCCTAGGGAGTCTACAAAGCCGTGTCTATATAGAATCTTGTTTATCGATGTGTTGTGCACCACATTTATAAGAAGGAGGCTGCATGACATTTAAGAGTTGTTACATTCTTTCCATTCTTTAGATCATGCCATAGAGTCAAGTGTAATAGGTGTATTATGTCTAATTCCTAAATTGTTTTATACAGCAAGTATGCCAGAAACAAGGCAAAATAAAGGTAAAGGGAAGGAAATAGAAGTGGTGGTTGGTATATCCAGCCAAGTTAGATAACAAAATGAGAGTCGAGAGGAGTCTTTGTAATAGACATCTCCAACTCCTCCAGTTCCTAATGACCTAAAGAGAAGTGAAATTCCCCTAGAGCTACCTATTGATACTACCATACAGGATTTGAGGAATGTAGTCCAACTATTGACCCATATAGTTGTTGGTCAAGGTCAAAGGCAGGAAGGTCCAGTTATGGGTACAGGTGGTACAAATAGGGCAGCTGGTACCAGGATACGTGATTTTCTTAACTTGGACCCTCTAACCTTCACTGGGTCAGATCCTAATGAAGACCCCCAGGACTTTATTGATCAGATTTAGTGTACTTTAGATGTTATGCACCTGAGTGGTACAGAAGCAGTCGAGTTAGCGACATATAGGCTGAAGGGTGTGGCTATATTGTGGCATAAGCTTGGAAATAATGTAAGGATATAGATGCACCTCCAACAACCTGGAAAGAATTCAGAGAGGCATTTCTTGACTATTATTTGCCATTAGAGATCTGAGAGGCCCGTGTAGATCAGTTCCTGAATCTTCACCAAGTGAATATGAGTGTGAGGGAGTATATCCTCCAATTTAATTCCCTAGCAAGGTATGCTCCTAATGTGGTTGGTACAATGGTAGATAGAGTTCACCGATATGTAGATAGGTTGGATACATATCTGGTCAGAGACTGCACTATTGCTTCCTTGAATAAAGATATGGATATAGCAAGAATGCAGGCTTTTACATAGAAATTAGAGGATCAGAGGCAGAGGAGAAGGACACAAGAGTTGGAGAGGGGGCAAGCTAAAAGACCCAGATATACAGGGCAGTTTGCACTACCCCAAACTAATCTCAGGCCTCGGATTGCTAATAGATCGCCTAGGCCATCAACCTCCTACTCTGCAGCTAATGCTCCACCACAACTTGAAGGGTCTCGAAGTAATTAGTTGGGTTAATAAAGTGAAGGACAAGGTGCCCGGGCAATAGGTTATTCGGTAGGCCAACCAATGATTCCTAGGCAGCCTTATAAACGGTATGGAAGGAGTCATCCCGGTATATGTCGCACTAGGATAAATGTTTGCTATTTGTGTGGTATGCCAAGGCACATGATAAAGGATTGCCCTAGGAGACGTATGGGTGGTATGGCACAATTTACTAGGTCAGTTGTTGTGTCATTATCATTAGTTCCTCCAGCATATAGGGATCAACAAGTACCTATGGGTCGTGGTAAAGGTGTTAGAGGGACAGCTAGCTCTAGCGTGGTCCAAAATCGCACTTATGCACTAGGGAGTCGACAAAATTTGGAAGCTTCACCTAATGTGGTCACAGGTACATTGTCCATCTTTTCACATAATGTATATGAATTAATTGACCCTGATTCTACACTGTCATACATCACTCCACTAGTTGTTGGGAAGCTTAAGACAACATCCAAATTATTGAACAAACCATTTGAAGTGTCTACACCAACCAGTGAATCCATTATGGCTAGAATGGTTTATTATGACTGTGTAGTAACTATTTGTGGCCATGACACATTGTCTTACCTTATTGAGTTAAAAATGGTGGAATTTGATGTTATAATAGGTATGGATTAGTTAGCTTCTTGTTATGCCACTGTGTATTGTCGAACTAAGGAAGTGTACTTTGAATTTCCAAATGAGGCAGTTCTTGAATGGAAAGGCAATGTTGGGGCACAAAAGGAGAAGTTTATCTCTTACTTTAAGTCCAAAAAGATGATATCCAAGGGGTACATATGTTATTTAGTTAGAGTAAGGGATATGGAGACAGAATCACCAACTCTTCAATCAGTTCCAGTACTGAATGAATTTATTGATATGTTCCCTAAGAACTCACAGGCCTACCTTCTGAACGATAAATAGATTTTGGTATTTGACTTACTTCCAGGCACTCAACCTATTCCTATCCCTCCATATAGAATAGCCCCAGCAGAATTGTGTGAATTAAAAGAACAGTTAAAGGATTTCCTAGACAAGGGTTTTATAAGGCCTAGTGTGTCCCTGTGGGGTGTACCAGTGTTACTTGTACGCAAAAAGGATGGCACCTTGAGAATTTGTATTGATTATCAACAATTGAATAAGGTGACAATTAAGAATAAATATCCCTTCCCTATGATTGATGATTTATTTAATCAGTTACAGGGTGCCAAATAGTTTTAAAAAATTGATTTAAGATCCAGTTATCACCAAATGAGGGTGAAGGAGAAAGATATACCCAAGACAGCTTTCAGAATGTGCTATGGTCACTTTGAATTTCTTGTTATGTCATTTGGGATAATGAATGCACCAGTAGTTTTTATGGATCTGATGAGTATTGTTATGACCCAACCATTTTATGACTTTGGTGGTGATTGAAATTTTTATTTGGGGGAGTTTTGGACCAAGGTTACACTTCAAGGGAGACCTCACGGTCCATGTGAGGTCACACAGCCCATGTGCCCTCCAGTGGGGTGACACTTGGTCTCAAAAAATATTAGATGTTGGCATTAGGCTTGTAAACTCTCCATTTATGACAAAATGTGGTCACACGGGCACTTTCACGGGCCCTGTGAAGGTTAACGGGGCTGTATATGATGTGCTGTCAAAATACAACAAATTTGATGCTTAAAACTTAAGAACTAATGTGTTCTCAATGCGACATTTATGATTTTTATTTATTTTTGCATTAGTTTTGTAGAAGAGCAGGTTGCCATGACTTTGGGGCAAAATTGCCGACTTTTCTAGTGTTTGGTGACTTATGAGAGCCTCTTCAAATCATAGAGCATTCTATGAGTTGTAAGGATAGTTTTGTGACAAATTCTAGTGAAGTATGATTTCTGAAATTCCACTAAATAAGACCTCAATATGAGTCGTAGATCACTCTACGAGTCGTATAGAGATGTTTCGTAAAGATCCAATGAAGGACGAGTTGATGCAATTGTAGTCTACAAGAGTGCAATATGATTTGTGAATCATTCTATGACTTGTAAAGTGGATTCGGGGTGGATAAGTCTAAGATTCAAGAAGCTAAATACGAGACCCCGATTGCTACTCATAAATCACTTTAAGAGTTGTAATGACCTATCATAGCAAGTTGCCAACCCATTTTTCTATTTTTTAGGACTTAATTATAATTATCATAAATATTACGTTTTAGGTTATTATTGAGGGGAGTATAGTAGAGAACGTTATTAGAATGTATATTTAGGATTTTGTATTTAGAGACCTCAATTTTGGAGGAGAATACAATTGTGAATTAATTGGATCTTCAAATATTGTGATTCTCAATTAATTTTGGATTTGCTTATTCTTCAATTCAATTGGGTAAGTATTTAATTATGTTTTCTCGATTCATAATTTCTTCATCTACCCATATCATGATTAGCTAAATCCACAACTTGGGGTTGTGGAAACCATGAAGATCTAAATAAATAAACCCGGATAATTTGCAAATCTTGGAATGGATATTTGCATGCATTAATCAATTCTCTTCATTTTGCATGTTTTCTAGTAGTGGCCAACATTAGCACTTGCCCAGTATTACTTTCCCGATCCAGGTGGTTATGAATAGGAAAAGAGATTGATTAACAAGATTTGATGATGCATTCTCATCTAATCAAACGAACTGGGCCAAGGGAAGGTTGACTGGGACTATGGCTAATGGTTAGTATTATACACTATGGAGATGGAAAAAGTCACAAAGTGAAATTTGCCTCTCACCTTTGACCAAAGAGCTTGGTGAACTTAAATTACCGTTCTACTTGCTATACACTAGTCAAGAATTGGGTTATCTAGGGATGTTGAGTTGGTAAATCACGGGGAATACAATCCCAAAGTTTGTCTCCATTATTGGTTGTGTCTTGTGATAGTTAGTTTAGTTTATTTTCTTGTGGAACATTGCAAACGCCCTTTAGGGAATTGAGTTGTTAATTACTTGAATTGTGTATTGGTAAATTCATTGTAAGTCTTCATATTCTTTGTGGGATTCGACCCTAACCTTAGTTAGGTTTTATATTCGACAATGACTACTTTATCCTTAAACGAGAGGTGTAACTTGGGCATGATTAGTATGGCCAAACGTATAGTTTTTGGAATAAAAAATTTTCTAAGTATGAATCACCTTCTCGTAACTCATTATGAGAATTTTTTCAAGTGTGATGATACGAACACCTGGATGACCAATACAACTTCACACGGGCCATGTGGCCCTTTTGTATGGGTGGCTTTTTCGTCAAAAAATTCTAAATGTTGGAAAATTTATGGTTTCGAACATTGGTAAGGAGAATATTTTGTCTAAGTGTTGGTTCATAGGCACTGTTCATGGACCATGTAGTGTCATATGGCCCATGTACCCTTCCTTGAAGTGGTGACGGTCAAATTTTCCATATGTTTTATTAATAGTGTTTTCATAAATTCGGTTTATCCTAATGGTATTTTGGGACATCCTATGCTATCTAATGACCTAAATTCTATTTATACTATTCAAAATTCACTTATATTTTAAACACTCTGAAACTCCTCTCGAAGAACTCTTGTGGATTTCAACTTGGGAACTACGGAAAACTCAACTCTTCTTCAATTTCTCTTGGAACTTGTTCATTTGGTGAAGGTATGTGGGTTTTTATCCTTGGTTCCTTCCAATCAATGAGACCCAAAGCCTCTTTTAAAATAATTTCCATGAATTGTTAGCTTACTTGAAATTGGGGTTTTAAATATTGTGATTCACTAAATTCAAAAAACACATGGGTTATGCTTATTCACTAATATTAAGTTGATTTAAGTTATAATTTGATGAGTTACATTGCATATAAAGCTACGAATATGCATGTCCCTTTAAGATTATTTTATGCTTGGGTAGTCCATATTATGTTTTAAATGTGAATTTTACTTATGATTTTACTTGAATCTTATAATGTATTGTTGAATTAAGTTTGAATCTATAGTACCCATACCTTTCTCATCTCATTCATGTACATGGGATTTTATTAAATTATGAAATGGGTTAAGTCCAATTATATTCATGTATATGATTTTGATAAGATAATGGTTATGACAAGAATGTGATCATATATATGTCTATTGCTTATGGATCTTTGAGCATTTTGGGGTGCGTGCACCATATTGTTTATATTAATGAGCTATTCTTAAGCATGAACATTATGTATATAAGCTACAATTTGGCTTCTGAGCCTAAATGTGCATTGAAAAGAATTGAAATGACTTGCCTCTTTTGGAAATCATGTACACATATAACTATTCTTGTGGCATGTTGACTTAGCACGGATGGATTGCAGTTTTCTCTTTTTTCTTGAACTATATGACAGCATAGGAATGGTAGCCATCTACGAAATGACTGGGTCATAAGGGATAGTTATTCTTTATAATATGATATGATATGCTTGATAAGGATATCCATCTGAAATGATCGGGTCATAAGGAAGGTGGCCACCATATACGAAATGATTGGGTCGTAAGGTTTGGTGTAGATTACATTTGGCAAGTAATCTTCTCTAATCGATAGGAGGTCAACATCAGGAAAATTCATGAAATAGATTGTATTGGTTTGGAATGTCAGTCATGGTCTTATTCCCACTATATATAAGCATCAATGCATTTCATGCATCATGGATTTCATGGCATATTGTATACTACTCTTGTTTGTATAAATGATTCTATCTATATTATGTGCCCATGTTATCTAACATTGAAATGCAAGTTTGGTAAGTCATATGAATTATATCCTGCATACTTAATACATTCAAATGTACTAACCCATGTTTTTTCCTACATGATCTCACCATGTACAAACCAAGGGTTTTGATCATCGACCATACGATGCCTAACTCGAATCTCAAGTTAGCATGTTGTGGTGAGTTATATACTCTAAGGACAACCCATCATCCTTATACCTAGAGTGCTTTTATCTATCTTACTTACTTTAAGGGTGAGCATGTGATATGTCTTGGCCCTCGACCTATCTTATAAGTAGAGGCATTATTGGATATCTTATAAACTCCTTTACGCTTATATAATAAGTATTATGATTGGAGATTATGTTATGGATTGGTTATCTATTGGATATGCTATCTAATTTAGTTATGAGTGTTGCAGCTTTATTACTTCATACGATGTGAAAGATTCTAAGTCCCAAATTATCCTCAGAGCATAAGTCATACATACCCACCCCTTAGTCTTTATGTGTTATGTGCTATGTGATATCATGTTATACCCTTTACCAATGAGATCCCCATGGTGTGATTCCTACTTAACTATTCCTTAGAATTATATGTTTGCTTTTTGAATATGTTTCCAAAACAATGATGTGAATTTGGATACCTTGGGCTTGTTTGGGAACCTCTGGGTTCCCATTTATTAGGTCACTCCTAGAACCTAGGTACAAGTCATGATAGAGATAGTATTAGAGCACTAGGTTGGTTAATGATCCTCGGAGTTCAACATGCAGTGTCAAGTAAAGTCCTATTCATGGGTGTGAAGTGACCATGCTCATGAGTGGGAGGCTATGATGACATTCTAGGAATTATCGCACTTCTTCATACCTTATGTCATGCTATAGTTCGTAAGTTTGGTTTCCTTGTCTTGATAGTCTCCTTGTTCCATTACAGAAGATACCTTGAGAAAGAGCTCCCAAACTATCCTCAGTAAAGAGGGTCAAGCACCTCAAGGGCCTATAGACGAGACTATCTCTAAAGGTGAATTTGAACAACCTTTACTATGGTTGCCGAGGTGGTGACTACTCAGAATAAGCTGGCTAACCTTCCTTGGGATCCTACTACAGCTTCTAGGATGAGGGATTTCACCCAAATGAATCCTCCAGTGTTCTTTGGGTCAAAGGCTGACGGGGACACTTAGGAATTCATGGACGATCTCACCAAGGTCTTGAATGTTATGCGCATCACTTTTGAGGAAAAAGCCGAATTGGTTGCCTATCAGTTGAAGGATGTGGCTCAGGTGTGGTATACCCAATGGTCAATGGAGAGGGGTTTTGGTAATGTTGTTAACTGGGAGAAAAAGTAAGCCCACCTTTATAGATCATTTATTCCCACTTGATTTTAGGGAAGCCAGGATGACTAAGTTTATCAACCTTAAGAAGGATAGCATGAGTGTGAGGGATTATTCCCTCAAGTTCACTAAGCTCTCTAAGTATGCTCCTATACTTTTGGCTGACCCTCATGCAAAAATGTACAAGTTCATTTCTAGTATCTTTGAATTGCTTGTGAAAGAGTATCATATAGTGGTGCTCATTTGAGACATGGATATACCTAGGCTTATGGTATATGTGGGGCAAATTAATGGGGAGAAACTCAAGAAGAAGAGAGTGCATGATCCTATGAGAGCTCATGTTGATGGTGGGTTCTTCGATGCTAGGGGTGGTGCTTTTGGTTGCTTCCAGTAAGGTTAGGATTCTAATGCTTGGGTTATTAATTCTAGAGATCCCCCTCCTAGGCACCGGATGGTAGTGGACAATGGTTTCCCAAGTGTGGCAAGTGAAGGAAGAATCACTTGGTTGTTTGTCGGAAGGAATTGGGTACATGCTATAGGTATGGTGATGAGAACCACAAGATCGCTGATTGTCCTAAGAGTGCTCAAAGAGGACAAGGTCAGGTGGCTCAAGGTGGGTACGACCAACAAAGAGCTCCACAAGGTCTTTCCTCTAGGAACAATAGGTTTTATGCTCTCCGTGCATCTTAGGAAATTGAGGATGCTCTAGATGTTATGACTGGAACGTTAAAAGTCTTTGATTTTGATGTTTATGCTTTGGTTGATCCGAATGAAAATTTATCATTTGTGACTTCTCTATTGGCTGTTAAGTTTGGTTTGAGTCCCAAAATTTTGAGGGATCCTTTCTCAGATTATACTCCTGTGGGTGAATCTATTGTTGCATATAGGGTCTATTATAGTTTTACTATTTCTATAATACAAAAAATCTTCCCATGTGATCTTGTTAAACATGAGATATTTGATTTTGATGTGATTCTTAGGATGGATTGGTTGAATGCCTCATATGGCTTTATAGATTATAGAACACAGAACGTCAAGTTCCAAATTCCAGATAAGCCCGTTCTTGAATGGAAGGGTAGTGACTATGCTGTCAAAGGTTAGTTTATTTCCTACCTTAAGGCCCGAAAGATGATCTCCAAGGGGTGTATTTATCATATTGTTAGGGTCAAGGATGTGAAGACCTATTCACCTACTCCTGAGTTGATTTGGGTGGAGAATGAGTTTTTGGACGTGTTTCCCGAAGACTTGCCCGGTATTTCTCCTGAAAGGGAAGTAGACTTTGGCATAGACCTTCTCTCGGATACTTAACCTATCTCTATTCTCTCTAACATATGGCGCCAGTTGAGTCAAAAGAGTTGAAGGACCAGTTGAATGATTTGTTGGAGAAGGGTTTTATTAGGCCAAGTATATCTCGATGGGGTGCTCCATTATTATTTGTAAGGAAGAAAGATGGATCTCTTCGAATGTTATCGATTATAGGCAATTGAATAAGGTGACCATTAAAAATAAGTATTTCTGCCTCGAATTGATGACTTATTTGATCAATCCAAGGGGTTACTCACTTTTCAAAGATTGACCCCTGTTTTGGTTATCACTAGTTGAAGGTTAGAGAATGTGATATTCCCAAGATGGCTTTTTGGATGAGGTATGGGCACTTTGAGTTTATGGAGATATCATTTGGTTTAACTAATGCGCCATCCATGTTTATGGACCTCATGAATCGGGTGTTCAAGCCATTTCTTGATAGCTTTGTGGTTGTTTTCATTGATGATATCCTTATTTATTTTCGAAGTAAGTGAGAGTAGATGAATCATTTGAGGTTGGCTGTATAAACCTTGAGGGAGAAGAAGTTGTATGCCAAGTTTAGCAAATGTGTGTTTTGGTTGTTTGAATTAGCTTTTCTTGGTTTGATGGTGTCTAATGATAGTATAAATGTAGATCCAAAGAAGATCGAGGCTGTGAAGAATTAGCTTAGATCTTTGACTCCTTCATACATTTGGATTTTTCTTGGGTTAGCAAGTTATTGTAGAAGATTCGTCAAAGGGTTCTCATCTATTGCATCTCAGTTGACTAAGCTTACCCCAAAAAAAGTCTGTGTGGTTGTATAAATATGAGAAGAGTTTTCAAACTTTGAAGGATTGACTTACATCGACTCTTATATTAACCTTACCAAATGGCTAGGATGGTTTCGTGGTATATTCTGATATTTCTTGTATTGGATTGGGTTGTGTACTTATGCAACATGGTAAGGTGATGGATTATGCATCTAGCTAATTGAAGGTGCATGAGCATAATTACCCAACTAATGATCTTGAGTTAGAGGCGATGGTATTTGCCTTGAAGATTTGGAGGCACTATTTATATAGGGTGCATGTTGATGTTTTCACTGATCACAAGAGTTTGCAATATGTGCTTACTCAAAGGGATCGTAACTAGAGTTAAACGAGATGGTCGAAACTCCTATGACATAAGTGTTCAATATCATCCCGGCAAGGCAAATATGGTAACCGATGCTCTTAGTAGGCTTTGTATGGGAAATGTGGCTTATTTTGAGGGGGAGAAGAAAGAGTTGGGAAAGGATGTTCACTGGTTGGCTAGGTTGGGTGTTACGTTCGCCGACTCTATTTATGGTGGTATTTATGTTCAGAATGGCGTCGAATCCTCAGTGGTTGTTGATGTAGAGGGTAAGTAAGATCCACAAATATCATTGGTTGAGTTGAAGAAATTGTTTACCAAAAAGAGTGTAGAGGTTTTCTCCCAAGGGGAAGATAGAGTACTCTAGTATCAAGATCGATTATGTGTTTCAGATATGGATGATCTTAGGAAGGTAATCATGAGTGAAGACCATAACTCTCATCATTATATTCACCCGAGATCCATTAAGATGTATCGATACTTGAGAGAAGCTCATTAGTGGCATGGTATGAAGAAAGATATAGCCAAGTTTGTATCCGAATGCAAAAATTGTCAACAAGTGAAGGTGGAGCACCAATGGCCCAGTGGGTTAGCTCAAGACATTGAGATTCCTACTTGGAAGTGGGAAGATGTGAATAAGGAATTTTTAGTTGGTTTTCCTTGGACTCAAAAGCAGTTTGACTCCATTTGGGTTATCATCAACCGAATTACTAAATCAGCTTATTTCCTAATGATTAAGACTACTTTTGGTGTTGAGGATTATGCAAGGTTGTACATGCAAGAGTTGATGAGGTTTCATGGTATGCCTAGGTCTATCATATCGGATCGTGGTACCCAATTTACTTTTCACTTTTGGAGGCCACTTCAAAGGGGACATGGTATCAAGGTTAAGTTGAGCACCGCATTTCATCCACAAACAAATGGACAAGCCAAGAGGACAATTAAAACCTTGGAAGACATGTTGAGGGCATGTGTATTGGAGTTCAAGGGTAATTGGGTTAACCATCTTCCACTTATTAAGTTTGCCTATAATAGCTTCCATGCTAGCATTGGTATGGCACCGTTTGAAGCCTTTATAGGTGAAGGTGTAGGTCACCAGTGAGATGGTTTGAGTTGGAGGAGATGGCATTGATTGGCCTAGATTTGGTGTTGGAGGCTATGAAGACGGTGAAATTTATTAGGAGAGGTTGAAGACGGCCCAAAGTCGCAAAAAGTCCTATTCAGATGTTAGAAAGAGGGTTGTTGAGTTCCATATTGGGGATTGATGTCAAGGTCGCACATATGAGAGGTGTGATGCATTTTTGTAGTAAGGGCAAGTTAAGCCCCCAGTATGTAGACCCTTATGAGATTGTGCAGCGATCCAGAAATATGTCTTACAGGTTGGATTTGCCTCTGGATTTGAGCTTTATCCACCTGGTCTTCCATTAGTCTATGTTGAGAAAGATTGTTGGTAATCCTAGTACCTTTGGAAGGTGTTGAGGTAGCGGAGAACTTATCTTATGAGAAAGTTTCGGTGGAGATGTTTGATAGATAAGTGAAACATCTTCGTAACAAGGATGTAGCTTCCGTAAAGATACATTGACGAAATCAAAATAATGAGAGTGCTACATGGGAGGCAGAGTTATATATGATGAAACGATATGCCCATCGTTTCCAATATACGCAAGCCTAAGGTATTGGCTTCTTCCTCTTCTAAGTGGTTCGAATCCTTTTACTAGTGAGTTTCATGACATGACATGCATAAATGTGCAAAATATGACTTTTAGGAAGTTTTAAATGATTTAAATGTGTTTTGGTGTGAATTTTAATGACTAAGTATAAATTACTATCTCATAAATCGTCGCGAGAATTTTTCCAACTATGGTGATATGGGTACCTACATGACCCGTGTAGCTTCACATAGGTCATGTGGCCCTTTTGTGTGGGTTGTTTTTTCGTCAAAAAATTCTAAGTGTTGGATTATTGTTTCGGACTTTCATTAGGAGAATAATTTGTCTAAACATTATTGTACGGGCATTGTACATGGACCTTGTAGTGTCAAACAGCCCATGTACCCTTCCTTGAAGTGGTGACAGTCAATTTTTCCATCTGTTTCACTAATGGCGTTTTCATAAATTTGATTTATCCTAATGATATTTTGGGACTTTCTATGCTATCTAATGACTTTCTAATGACCTAAATTCTATTCCTAGTATTCAAAATTCACTCCTCACATTTAAACTCTCAAACACCTCTCAAAGAACTCTTGTGGATTTCAACTTGTGAACCAAGGAAAACTCAATTTTTCTTTAAATCACTTTTGGGGCTTATTCATTTAATGAAGGTATGTGGGTTTTGATCCTTGGTTCCTTCCAATCAAGGTGACCCAAAAACTCTTTTCAAATAATTTCCATGAATTGTTGGCTTACTTGAAATTGAGTTTTTACATATTGTGATTCCTTAAATTCAAATAACATATTGGTTATGTTTATTCACTAATTTTAAGTTGATTTAAGCTATAATGTGATGAGTTACATCACATTTATGAAGCTATCTATATGCATGCCCCTTTAAGCTTGTTTTATACTTGGGTAGTCCATATTATGTTTTAAATATAAATTTAACTTATGATTTTACTTAATTCTTATAATGTATTGTTGAATTAAGTTTTAATCAATATTATTCATGTCTTTCTCCTTTTATTCATAGCATATGCATTCATGTACATGGAATTTTATGAAAATTATGAAGTGGAGTAAGCCCAATTATGTTCATGTATATGAATTTGATAAGATATTGATTATAACAAGAATGTTATCTCATATATATCTATTAATTATGGCTCTTTGAGAATTTTGGGGTGCTTGCACCATACTGTTTATATGAACGAGCTATTCCTAAGCATGAGCATTACAAATATAAGCTACGATTTGGCTTTTGAGCCTTAATACACATTGAAAAAATTGAAATGAATTGCCACTTTTGGAAATCATATATATATATGTATGTATGATATATATATATATATATATATGTATGATATATATATATATATATATATATATATATATATATATTGTTGTAGGATCTTGTCTT
>JAOTQJ010147168.1:0-33899 GCA_025642045.1 Solanum sejunctum
TCCTTCTTCTCCTTCTTCTTCTTCTCCTCCTTCTCCTTCTTCTTCTCCTTCTCCTCCTTCTTCTTCTTCTCCTTCTCCTCCTTCTCCTTCTTTTTCTCCTTCTCCTTCTCCTTCTTCTCCTTCTTCTCCTTCTCCTTCTTCTCCTCCTTCTCCTCCTTCTCCTCCTTCTCCTCCTTCTTCTTCTTCTTCTCCTTCTCCTGCTTCTCCTCCTTCTTCTTCTTCTTCTTCTTCTTCTTCTTCTCCTTCTTCTTCTCCTTCTTCTCCTCCTTCTTCTCCTCCTTCTTCTCCTTCTTCTTCTCCTTCTTCTTCTTCTTCTTCTTCTTCTTCAATGTCTCTAAATGTGGCTAAGTGTAGAAAGACCAAGAGTCTTGAACTAAGGAGTATATATAGACTTACAACTTTCAAAATTACAATATAAGGGCTCCTAGTTAGCCCATTGACCAATTAAGTCCCTAAACTTTTCTATTTTAATCCAATTAAGGACTCTCGACTTCAACTAAATTTTTACCCGCGAAAATTCACTTAATCCCATACTCCCGCACCATAAGTTAGTAAAATTTAAAATCCACCTCAATCACAACAATTTTCCCGAATGAGCAATTGACCTCCATTTAGTTAATTACGGGGTCTAACACCTTAAACTCCAAAACACAAGCTCTATGCATACTCTCAAGGATTTGGATAGTCCTCTCAACTTTGACCATACATTTGAGAATGAAAAGTCATGCTAAGCTTAACCTTGATACCAAGACCTCTTTGGAAGGACCTCCAGAAGTGAGAAGTGAATTGAGCACCACGATCCAAAATGATAGAAAAGGTAACCAACTCATATATGTACAACTTGGCATAATCTTCGGCACCATAAGTAGTTTTGACCGGTAAGAAGTGAGCTGACTTTGTCATTCTATCCACAACAACTCAAATAGAGTCAAAATGCTTCCTAGTCTTAGGCAACCCAACTACAAAATTCATATTGATCTCTTCCTAATTCCAAGAAGGAATCTTCATGTCCTGGGCTAGGCCACTCGACCTTTGTTGTTCGGCTTTCACTTGTTGGAAATTGTGACATCCGAATATGAACTTAGCAATGTCTCTCTTCATACCACCCCACTAATACACTTCACTCAAATCTCTATACATCTGTGTAAAACTATGGTGAATGCAATAGGATGAATTACGAGCCCTCTTTCAAGATCAATTCTCTCAAGTCATCCATATATGGCACACACAATCTACCTTGGTACCTAAGGGCACCATATCCCCCTTGGGAGAAAACCTTCACTTTACCATCTCTCATCAAGGCTTTAAACTCTAGGAAGGCGGGGTCAAGTCTTGTTTTGCCTTTATCCCCTCAATCAAAGAAGACTTAGAACCATCAGCAACCAGTACACCACCATTTTCCACTTTATTTAACCTAACTTCCAATCTAACCAACCGATGAACCTCTCTATCCACCTCTTGAATACCATCATTAACATGAGATAGACTATCAATAGACACCCTACTTAGAGCATCGGCCATAAGATTAGCTTTGTCGGGGTGATAATGCACACTCATATCATAATCCTTAAGGAGCTCTAACCATCTTTTTGTCTCAAGTTATGATCTTTTTGGATGAACACATATTGGCGACTCTTATGGTCGGTGAACACATCAACATGAACCCCATACAAGTAGTGATGCCAAATTTTCAAAGCAAATACTATGGCCGCCAATTCAAGATCATGGGTGGAATAATTCCTCTGATGTACCTTAAGATGTCTAGAGGCATACGCTATCACCTTACCACTAGGCATCAAAACACACCCCAAACTAATTCTTGAGCCATTACAATATATAACAAATCCTTCCAACCCTTCAAGTAGAGCAAAGATAGGAGCGGACACAAGCTTATCTTTCACAGTTTGGAAACTCTTTTCACACTTATCGGTCCACACAAATTTCACCTTCTTTTGTGTAAACTTAGTCATAGGAGAAGCAATAAATGAGAAGCCATTCAAAAACCTTCGGTAATAACCTGTCAAACCCAAGAAACTTCTAATGTCCGATAGAGTAAAATGTCTAGGCCAATTTCTAATCACATCTATCTTTTTAGGTTTCACCTTCATGCCATCACTCGATACCACATGCCCTAGAAAAGCAACCTCTTTCAACCTAAACTCACATTTCTCATATTTTACATGCAATCTCTCCTCCCTCAAGATTTGTAACACCACCCTCAAGTGACTCACATGCTCATCTTCACTATGGGAATAAATCAAGATATCATCAACAAAAACTATCGCAAACAAGTAAAGGTAGGGTCTAAAGACCCTATTTATAAGGTCCATAAATATAGCCGGTGCATTAGTCAACCCAAAGGACATAACCACAAACTTAAAGTGCCCATACCTAGTCCAGAATGTCGTCTTGGAAATGTCACACTCCCTCACTTTCACTTGGTCATACTCAGACCGAAGATCAAATTTAAAAAAGTGACTAGCCCCTTGAATTTGATGCAAAAGGTCATCAATCCTTGGTAGAGGACACTTTTCTTTATGGTGACTCTATTAAGTTGCTGGTAATCAATGCACATTCTAAAAGAACCATCTTATTTCTTCACAAATAACACCGGTGCACCTTAACGTGACTTCTTAGGCCTTATAAAACCCTTCTCCAACAAATCCCTCAAATGCTCCTTCAACTCTTTCAACTCCGTTGTGGCCATGTGGTAAGGGGGAATAGAAATGGATTGAGTATCGGGAAGAAGTTATATACGAAATCCAATTTCTTTTTTGGGAGGAATACCAAGGAGCTCATTAGGAAAGACATCAAGAAACTCATTAACCACCGGAACCGACTCACAATGAAGGACTTTGGACTCAACATCCCTGACCCTCACCAAGATGATAGAAACAACCCTTAGAAATCAACTTTTGGGCTTTAAGGCAAGAAATGAATCTACCCTTGACCACCACATCATAATTTCCCACTCAAAGACAATTCATTAGGGGATTGGAATTTAACCCTACAGGTTCTACAATCAATAGAAATATAATATGCATGCAACCAATCCATCCTAAGAATGACATCAAAATCCACCATATCTAACTCAACAAAATCACAAGGCAAGACTTAATATGAACACAGGGCAATTTTTATAGACTCTTTTAGCAACAATAGACTCATCAATGGGGTTGACACTTTATAAGGTTCACCCAACAATTGGGGACTAACATGAAGCTATTTGGCAACAGAAGGAATAATGAAAGGAAGAGTGGCACCCAGATCAATCAATACATACACATTATAATCGAAACTTTTAACATACCTGTGAAAGATTATGCCAAGTCTAGTGACCCCTAGAGGGGTATGGTTGGGAACATCGATGGTCATCCTCATAATTCCCAGCAACCTATAGACAATGTCTTAACTTATGATCCTTTGCGTCACACTCGAAACATGTACTCATACTGGCCAAACAACTTCCCGGACGGTACCTTCCACACTTGTTGCATGTAGGAGAAGCTTGAACACCAACACCTTTGCCCTTCCTTTGAGCATACGAACAACCGACAACCTTGTAGCCAATCTACCATATAAAAAACATGCACCTGTGTTCCTCCAACATGTGCCACTATGATT
Organism: Solanum sejunctum; assembly: GCA_025642045.1. Classification (NCBI taxonomy): domain Eukaryota; kingdom Viridiplantae; phylum Streptophyta; class Magnoliopsida; order Solanales; family Solanaceae; genus Solanum; species Solanum sejunctum. The sequence continues at coordinate 3,625 of JAOTQJ010147168.1, forward strand.
TCTCCAACATTTTGGGCATTTAGGATGGGTTGCCCCACAATTACTACAGGACTTAGCATATAGAAGGCTAGTTTCAAATTGAGCCCTTCTCCTCCCTTCCTTTGAGGCTGCCGAGCAATCTCTTATCTTATGCCCAACACCGCCACACTGGAGACAACCTTCAGTGCCCACTAAACACCTTCCTTGATACTTCTTGTCATACCCTTGACAAGTGGCAAAAGGGTCCTTTTCTTTTTTTACTTGGGAACCGTTAGACTAGTAGAAGATGAGGCACCACCAACTCGGGCCCTATTAGCCTCCCTCTCCTTCCTCTTATCCCTTGAAGTCTCAGGAGTACCCATTTGTTGATTGAATTAGTGGTTACAACCTTGGCCAATAGCCACAGAGCACTACAAACCTCCACATTTGACATGTTAGCGTTGGGAAGTTGACCCTCAAATGAGACATGGTCACTGCCTTGCCTACCAATCTGAGTCGCTTGAGACATATTTTGAAATGTAATGGTTAGGAATCAGTGATAAGCCTTAGGGAACTTAGCTCTACTGCACAACATAGATCATAAAGAAGTGAAACATTTTTTAAAATGCCTCAAAGCCTTCCATTCATAGTTGTGGCGCACTTCACAACCATGAATAAGACTCTAATCGATGTGGTGTGTTGGATTTTTGATGACCATTAACAACCTAGTACTCTAATCCAAGTTTGTTATGGCCCAATCATAGGCCTAGATGTGACATGGCAAATGGAAACTCAAAGGGACCTAAACAAGCCTTTCAGCATATTAATCACACATTCTTGGTCACACAAGCAAAGTAAACAATAACAAAAGATATATAAAATAAGAAGTGAGACTAGGGAAGTCTTGAATATGAACAAGCCTAAGAGTCAAGCTTGTAACACAATAACATCATAATATCCAACATACACTTCTAACATGGAATAGAGCAGGGGCCAAGACACTTTTCGGGCTCACTCTCATAATGTCAAATGCTCAACACAAAGAAGTCATAAAATAGCAAGAAAACTACATAATGTCCTTGAACTTAAGGACTCACCAAGCTTGTCTTAAAAGTATCTCACTAGCCACGTGGAGGATGATCGAGACGAGCTTTAGTCCTTACATGGTGATATCATGTAGACATAAAGTATATATTAGTACTTTTGAATGTACTAAGTATGTAGGATAAAATACAACAAGATATAAGCCAATATAGTCAAAAGGCATAATAATAAGCAATAGATAGGTGAGATCTCAATATGGTATGGATGGCCAATGCTTGAAGTAAAAGATCTAAATCACTCAACTTGGATAGAACATGATACATATGTGGGAAGAGACCTTAATCGACACAAATAAAACCAAGCGAGCTATAACTTAAAATCTCGATGATCACCCCTCATCCGTAAAAGGTGGTTTACTTGCCAAGGTAAACCTTACATGTGTGGGAAGAGCCCTAACTGACACAAATAAAACCAAGCGGGCTACAACTTAAAATTCTGATGATCACCCCTCATCCGTAAAGAGGTAGTCTACTTGCTAAGGTAAACCATATTTTATCTTACAAGAGCCTATCCCATTTCGGAGAAGTAACCCTCCTGTCCTATTTTGGGGTAAATTTCATGATAAAGTGCACTAAATGGATCCACTAGTATAGCAAGGGTATAACATAATCCTATATTGACACATAGTTTGAGGAAAGGAGTATGGACCCTTGAAGATAGTCCACGCTAACATCCAACCCATCGGAGCTAAGTTTAATCTCACAAAATGCTTGAAATAATCATAACTTTAATAACTTGTAATAAACATGGAATCATTACATGAGTAGCTCTAACATACTTAGCCTCTAATGATTACCCTAACTTGAAACATGAGAATAGATCATCATTATATATGAACCCTTGCTTTAACATGAATGGCTCACAAGAGGTAAATCTTGAAAATAGGGCTTAAATTCATACTTTTATAATCATAGATAATTTCATGAGTTCATAACATACTTGAAAGCCCATAGTCATCATGAAGTCACTTGACTTGTAATACATGTAAATAACTTGAGAATTCTTGACTGAACATTTCATTGAACACTTGGTGGGCACATATAAGAACATGTTCAAATCATACAAAATGCAAAAGTAAAGATCATGAAATAGTGAAATCAATACACCTTAAAGTCATGAAAATCATCCCACCAATATCATGGTAAAACCCTATCATGGATAACTTGTAAATTATATCAAAACTTCACAATAGCTCATCATTTCATAGCTTGAATAATGTATAAGCTTAAAATAGATATTCATGCATAATCAGCCATATTTAATGAAACCCCAACATAAATCATGCTTATATTTCATAATAATAGATACCCATAAGTAATACATCTTGAAATCATGCAATTTCATAAAATAGGGAGGATGGGCTCCATGAGTGAAAGGACCCAATGGATGAAACCCACATACCTAAATTTAGGGATTCCTTGATGTAGACTTGAAGAAGAATTGAAGCTTGCATAGAGTTCTTGAGATCTAGAATTAAGCTTGAGGCACTTGAATTTGGATGAAAATTTTGATAAGATGGTTGAGAGGTTTTAGAGAGGGTTTTTGAGTGATATGGAGTTGAAAAATGGCTAAGTATAGATATTTCACACGTAAATGAGCATGGGGCCACGACCCCAATTCCCTTAGGCTGAAACAAAAAATTAAGGAAGTGCTAACACTACTCTGCGACGGGTCTGCGTTGCGGAGCCATCGCAAACCCCTACTGATTTATGAAAGATTAGCAAAAATTATTTTTCGCTATGGGTATTCTAAAATCCAAGTTATACCTATTTGCATTCAATTTTATCTCGTCTTCAAGACTATGAAGCTAGATTTTTGATATCATGCACGAATTTTTAGATACATGGAAGTTCCAATTATGGGCATTTCTGAAGCACATTTTTGGGGCATTTTTGGGTCGTTTCACATAAAGAATAAGTATCCTTTCCCAAGAATAGATGATTTATTTGACCAAATTGAGGGTGCCTCTTGTTTCTCAAAGATAAACCTCTGATCTGGTTACCATCAGTTAAAAGTGAGGGAATGTTACATTCGAAAGATAACCTTTTGGACTAGATGTGGCCATCTTAAATTCTTGGTCATGTCCTTAGGTTTGATGAATGCACCTGTAGCCTTTATGGATTTGATGAATAGAGTATTCAAACGGTATCTGGATATGTTTGTGATTATGTTTATCGATGATATTCTGGTGTATTGAAGAGATGAAGAGGAGCAAGCAAATCACCTCAAGATCATCCTTCAAACCCTCATGGACCACGAGTTATATGCAAGATTCTCAAAATATGAATTGTTGCTGAAGTATGTGGTTTTGTTAGGCCATATTATCTTCAGTGATGATATTCGAGTGGATGCTCAAAAGATTAAAGGGTTAAGAAGTGGCCCAGAAAGACCTCTCTAACTAATATAAGAAGTTTCTTGGATTTGGCAGGCTACTACCACCTATTTGTTGAGGGATTTTCTTCCTTATCTGCACCATTGACTAAGTTGACTCAGAAAAAGGTCAAGTTTCAGTGATCCAATGAATATGACAAGAGTTTCCAAGAGATGAAGACTCGACTGACTACTACACCAGTTCTAACCTTGCCCAATGGGACAGAGGACTTTGTGATCTATTGTGATATTTCGAGGCTTAGATTGGGATTTGTGCTGATGCAGAGAGGAAAAGTGATAGCCTATGCTTCTAGACAACTTAAGATTCATGAGAGGAACTATCATCTGCAAGATCTTGAGTTGGCGGCGGTGGTATTTGCACTTAAAATATAGGGCTACTACTTGTATGGAGTGCATGTGGATGTGTTCACCGATCACAAGAGGATGCAATATGTTTTCAATCAGAAAGAGCTCAACCTGCGATAGACAAGATGGTTAGAGTTGCTCAAGGACTATGACATGAGCATTTTCTACCATACAGGTAAAGCTAACATTGTTGCTGATACTCTTAGCAGGTTATCAATGGGTAGCACAGCCCATGTTGAGGAAGGAAAGAAGGAGCTAGCTAAAAATGTGCACCGATTAGCTTAATTGAGGGTACAACTTGAAGAGAATGATGAGGGAGGAGCAAATGTTTAGAATGGGTCTACTTTATCTTTGGTGACAGAGGTGAAAGAAAAGCAAGACCGAGATCCTATCCTACTCCAATTGAAGGAGGTTGTCCACAAACAAAAGGTGATGGTCTTCTCCGAGGGGGGAGATGGGGTGTTGAGGTACCAGTGTAGATTGTGCGTCCCAAATGATAGTATACCAGGTACCAGAGTAGATTATGTGACCCAGATGTTGATGGAATATGAGATAAAATCATGGCTGAAACTAACAGCACTAAGTACTCCATCCATCTTGGCTCTACCAAGATTTACCACGACTTGAGAGGAGTCTACTTGTGGAGTGGAATGAAGCGGGACATCAGTGAATTTGTTTCTAAGTGACCAAACTATCAGCAAGTGAATGTTGAGCACCAAAGGCCATGTGGATTAGCTCAGAACATTGAGATTTCTAAATGGAAATGGGAGTTGATCAATATGGACTTTATTACGGGTCTACCAAAGTCTCGAAAACAACATGATTCGATATTGGTGATTGTGGATAGGATGACTATATTGACTCATTTCTTAGCAGTTAACAAAACTAACACTGTGGAGGAGTACGCCAACATATACATCCAAGAGATTGTGAGGTTGCATGAGGTTCCTTTATCCATCATCTCGGATAAAGGAACTCAATTCACCTCTCAAGTGTTTGAGAGGATATTGAGGAATGTTTAGGATGATATAAGGGTAAAATCTGACTAAGTAGAGGTAACAACATGTTTGGAAACACTTAGGCCCAAGAACCAAAAGCTTTGGACCAAAATAAAAATCATTGGCAACAAAATACTGAGGTCCATGACTGGTCCACGATGTGGACCTATCGCGGAGGCAAAATTAACATATGTCCACGACAGTTGTGAGTTGCGGCATTTTCGCGGATCAATCTGGATAAGAAAAATTATGAAAAATGAAATTGCTAATCGTTTGCTTTTAAATTGAGATTAGACCCTTCTCCCCCTAATTTTGACCCTCTGAATAGGAATATGAAGTCGGACTTTTGGTATCATGCATGGATATTGAGATATATGGAATTTAAAATTTTGAGCATTTCGAGGCACATTTTCAAGCACTTTTTGGGTTCATTTCAATATCTTCCCCTTGGGAACATTCATCCTCGAATGTAAAAGAGACGTACAAGACAAGAGTAATCAAGAACAAATCATCCCCAACAAGAATGCGACATTACATTTAAATACCACTTTCAAAACCTCAATATAAGTGTAAAATCATCATAAATTTGTTAACTTAAACATGAATGCCTATGAATGACATAGGGGCTGTAACATAAGACTTTGAGTTCACATAGGGGATTTAGAATTAGTACCACAGGCTTGAGTGGAGTGAAAGAGATAAGGATACCGCTTTTGCATGTCCGCCTCGGCCTCTTATGTAGCACTTTTAACTTGTTGAATCCTCCAAAGGACCTTAATGGATGCCACCTCCTTGTTCTTTAATCTCTTCACTTGCCTACAAAAATTCTGAACCGGAACCTCCTCATAAGTCAAATTATCCTCAACAATACTCACAACATAAAGAGGCACAATGGCATTAGGATCACCAACATATTTTCTTAACATAGAGACATTGAACATCGGATGAATTAAATTTATTTCACTAGGAAACTTTAACTAATAGGCTACCTTGCTAACCCTTCTCAAGACCTCATAAGGACCAATATATCTTGGACTTAACTTCCCCTTTTTACCATCATGGACCACACGTTTCATTGGAGAAACTCTAAAATAAACCCAATCACCCACTTTGAATTCAAGGTCTCTTCTTCTCACATTGGCATGGGATTTTTGATGACTTTGGGTTGTTTTCACCCTTTCTCTAATCATCTTAACCTTCTCAAGAGACTCCATAACCAGATCTGGTCCCAATAAAGTCACCACTCTAACCTCAAAACCACCAACCGGTGATCTACAATATCTCTCATAAAGGGCCTCAAAAGGAGTCATACCACTGCTAGAGTGATAGCAATTGTTGTATGCAAACTCAGTCAAGGAAGATGGTTATCCCAATTTCCCTCAAGCTCCAAGACACAATCCCTAGGCATATCCTTAAGTGTTTGAATGGTTCTTTTCGCTTGGCCATCCTTTTGAGGGTAAAAGGTCATATTAAGGTAAACTATTGTACCAAGACCCCTTTAGAAAGACCTCCAAAAGTGTGAAATGAATTGTGCACTACGATTCAATATGATATACAAAGGAACCCCATGTAACCTCACTAAATCATCAACCTTGCATACTCTCCAACCCCATATACGGTCTTCACTGGTAGAAAGTGAGCCAATTTTGTCATCCTATCAACCACCACCCATATAGAATCAAAACCTTTCCTACTATTGGGCAATCTAACCAAAAAATCCATATTAATCACCTCCCACTTCCAAGTAGAAATCTCTATGTCTTGAGTTAGGCCACCCGACCTTTGATATTCAACCTTGACTTGTTGACAACTATGGCAACAAGAAACGAATTTGGCAATGTCACTATTCATGCCTCCCCACCAATACACATCCCTAAAGTCTCTACACATTTTGGTAGAACCCAGGTGAATAGAATAAGAGGATTTATGAGCCTCATCAAGGATTTTATCCCTCAAACCACCAACATAAGGCACACGCAACCTACCTTGGTCCTAAGGGAACCATCTCCCCCTTGGGAGAAAACCTCTACTTTGCCCTCATTCACCAAAGATTTCAATTCAAGCAAGGAGGAGTCAAGATCTTGTTTTCACGTCACTAACTAATAAAGACTTAGACCCATCAACAACCACAATACCATCATCACCAACCTCTTCCAACCTAACCCCTAATCTAGCCAATTGATGCACCTCACTAGCTATTTCTTTATCACCACCATCGACATGAGCTAGGCTACCCATAAACACACTATTCAAAGCATCCGCAACCACATTTGCCTTACCCGGATGATGGTGCACACTCATATTATAGTCTTTAAGTTCTCCTTTGCCTCAAGTTGAGATTTTTTTGAGTGAAGGCATATTGGAGGCTCTTGTGATCTGTGAACACATCCACATGCACCCCATACAAGTAGTGACGCCAAATCTTTAATGCAAACATAACGGTGGCTAACTCTAAATCATGGGTAGGGTAGTTCCTTTCATGCACCTTGAGTTGTCTAGAAGTATATGCTATGACTTCCCATTTTGCATCAATGCATAACCCAAACCAACCCGGGAAGCATCACAATGCACCACAAATCCCTCATGCCCATCCGATGATGATAATATAGGAGCGGACACAAGATTATCTTTCAATGTTTAGAAACTCCTCTCACACTCATCGGTCCACACAAACTTAACCTTCTTTTGAGTCAATTTTGTCATAGGAAAGCAATGAGGAGAAAACATTCACAAACCTTCTATAATAACCCGCTATGCCGAAGAAGCTCCTAATATCCGATGGGGTCAATGGTCTAGCCCAAGAATATATACTTAGGATATACTTTTATACCATCTCCCGACACCACATGACCCAAGAATGCAACCTCCTTCAACCAAAATTCACCCTTGTCATATTCGGTATACAATTTCTTCTCCCTCAACCTTTGCAACACAACCCTCAAATGCCCTATCTACTCCTTCCTAATATGTGAATAGATCAATTTATCATCAATGAAGACCACAATAAAGGAATCAAGGTAGGGTTTAAAGACCCTATTCATTAGGTCCATGAAGATGGCCGATGCATTGGTCAACCCAAATGACATCACAACAAACTCATAATGTCTAGAAAGCCATCTTGGAAATATCACATTCCCTCACCCTCACTTGATGATACCTAGGCGAAAGATCAATCTTAGAGAAATAGTTAGCCCCATGCAATTGGTCAAAAAAAAATCATCAATTATTAGAAAAGGATACCTACTCTTGACGGTGACCCTAGTGATTTGTTGGTAGTCAATGAACATTCTAAGTGACCCATCCTTCTTTTTCATAAACAACACTGTAGCAACCCAAGGTGATTGGCTAGGTCTAATAAATCCCTTCTTCAACAAATCTTTCAATTATTCCTTTAACTTCTTCAACTCTGTCGGGGCCATACGGAAAGGGGGAATGAAGATAGGTTAAGTATCAGGGAGGAGGTTAATGAGTCATAGAAATACGACTTGTATAACGCTTTGAACAAAGAATTTTTGCACATTCACAAGCAAACTTGTTATTTTGATATTTGTTTTTGTTGTTTCTCAGGAAAAATACTAAGGCATGGAAGAAATGAGAGAATGAAACAAAAAAGAATGAAAAAGAGTGCAAAGAGGAGCAAAAATGAAACCAAGTGTAGGCACATGGGGGCCTAAACAACTCGTTTACATTCACATGAATCTTGAGGCCCATTGTGGCCTCACACTTGCCTACTAGCAGTGCCTAATTAGCGAAGGCAAGTCCCACGCCATGTGTCATGGATCGTGAGATATCAAACGAGTCATTATGAGGCTTGTCAAAGTGATGGAAAGGAGTAGTCCATCGAAACTTGAAACATTTTGGCCAAGTGACACAAGACGGCACATCTCGTGGGCTGTTGGGAGTTAGACGGGTCATGCAGTTGATTGTCAAAATGACATGAAGGCATCACCATTGAAAATAAGTAAAATGAGCTAGGAGTGTTCAGATGGCACATTTCACTGACCATTTAACCAACCATAATCCATGATATTGAGGCGTGTGGAAGAATTTGAGCAAAAATGGCAAAGGCACAACAGACATCTATTTCACGGACCATCGTGATCCACACAGGCCGTTTGCCTGAGCGTCTAGTGGCACGTGATGAGCAACGCAATCTGAGGCAAAGGACAGTTACACGGACCATTTGACTAACCATCTACCATCACACGGGCCGTGTGGTGACCTGCGTCCTTGCCGATGGATTTTTTCTACTTTAATTAGGATTAGATTTTCTTTATATATAAATAGTTATTTTATTTCATTTTTAGTTAGTCTAGATGGCTAGAGCTAGAAAACATTGAAAAATATTAGTTTTGCATTTATTGCTACTGCACTATTTATTCTAGTTCCTACCGCTTTTCTACTTATCATTTATGTAAAAACAGTCAGTCAAAACGATTAATTATTAACTTGTGGATTCATTGATTCTTCAATTAGTAAGTCATTTGTTATAGAAGGGGAGATGTCCAATGTTCGACAGTTGGTCAATTTGCATTCGACCTCAAGCAAGCAACTAGAGTAGCAGATGGGGTAATTGTAAGCAGTGATAAACTAGAGCAAAGCTGGTCACTGCTGAGCAAAGCCATTTAGAACCCAAACAATAATGACCATTGCATGGAAGTAACCACGAGGAGCTATAAAGTACTCTCTAATCCTGTTATACCTAGTAATGTAGGTCCGAATTTAGCTAAAGGCAAGATGTCTGACCCCGTGGAGGTGCATGTCAATGAGTTGACTGAAGAAGCTGAGAGTACACCAACAAAGCCTGAGGTTACTGAAGAGCCTGAGGTGACACCAGTAGTGACCCAACCTCTACCAACCATTGTTAAGCCACCACTACTATTCCCATAGAGGCTACAGAAGAGGGTCGAAGATGGCAAGTTTTAGAAGTTTTTGTCCATGCTAAAAGAGATTTCAGTGAACATCCATCTAGTGGAGGCACTTGAGTAGATGTCGGGCTACGCTAAGTTCATGAAAGACTTAGTAACTACGAAGAGGACAATGACAATCGAACCAGCAAACAATCTCCACCATTGTAGTGCCATTGCCACAAGATCTCTTGTAGAAAAGAAGGAAGATCCTAGAGCTTTCACTATCCCGTGTAACATTAGAGTATTTTATTTTGCAAGAGCTCTCTATGATCTGGGTACCAGCATCAACTTGATGTCGCTGGCAGTTTATAGACAACTGGGCCTAGGAACCCCATACCCAATATAATGCGACTACTCATGCAGATAGATCGATAAAGTATCCCATGGGAATTCTATGTGATGTGTTAGTTCGTGTGGGTCGATTCATTTTTTAAAGGACTTTGTTATTTTGGACTGTCAGATTTATTTTGAGGTTCTGATCATCCTTAGGAGACGATTTTTGGCTACTTGCAAGGCATTGGTAGACGTAGAGCAAGGAGAGTTGACTTTTGGACTCTATACTGAAGAGGTGAAGTTCAACGTATGTGCTGCAATGAAGAGACCTAAAGAGGTTGCGGTGAAGTCTATCCTAGATGTTAAAGATGATTGTCTTTCTGAGATCCCACTTGATGAGGGTAGACACATTAGCAGTGGTGTTGCTGAACTTCCTAGATGATGGTAGTAGTGCGTATTCAGACACCATGAATGCATTGCAATGTAGGGGAACCAGGCCATTTGTCCTCAGAAAATTGGACTTAGACCTGCAGAATAGATCTACACCGCCAGCTAAACCTTCCATTGAGGAGCCTCCAGCTGTGGAGCTGAAGGAGCTACCCCAACACCTCAGGTATGTATTTTTAGGTACTTACAACACTCTTCCTATGATTGTAGCTACAAATCTTCATGAAAACCAGGTGGAGGCATTGTTGGGGTCCTCCAAAAGTTCAAGCAACCTATTGGTTAGACAATTACAGATATCATAGGGATTCCTCCAGGGATATGCACGTACAAGATCAAATTGGAGGATAATTGTGTGCCCAGTATTGAGCACCAGCACAGGCTGAACCCACCTACATAAGAGGTAGTGAAAAAGGAGGTCATCAAGTGGATCGATATTGTGGTGATATACCTTATTTCTCACAGCAAGTGGGTCAGTCCAATGCAGTGTGTCCCGAAGAAAGGGGGCAGGACAGTAGTTGCCAATGACAAAAATGAGCTGGTCCCATTGAGACTAGTGACTGGATAGTGATTGGACAATCGGAAGCTGAATAAATGGACCTTGAAGGACCATTTCCCCATGCCCTTCATAGATCATATATTAGATTGGTTGGAAGGTCAAGGGTGATACTGCTTCTTGGACAAGTAGTCGGGCTACAATCAAATATCCATAGTCCCGGAGGATCACGAGAAGACTATATTCACTTGCTCATATGGGACTTTTGCTTTTAGAAGGATACCTTTTGGGCTGTGCAATGACCCAGCCACCTTCTAGCGCTATATGATGTCAATCTTTTCTGACATGGTTAAAGACAACCTCGAGGTATTTATGGATGACTTCTCTGTAGTGGGTGATTCCTTTAATACATATATGTTGAATCTTAGCAAGGTACTACAGCGTTGTGAGGAGGATAACGTGGTGCTAAATTGGGAGAAGTGCTACTTCATGGTCAAATAGGGGATAGTCCTTGGCCACAAGATTTCTAAGAAGGGCATAGAAGTGTATAAGGCAAGCATCGAAGTTATTGAGAAACTGTCGCCTCTTATATCTGTGAAGGGGCTCCAAAATTTCCTTGGGCATGCAGGTTTCTACTGATGATTTATCAAAGACTTCTCCAAGATCACACATCCAGTATACAAACTATTGGAGAAGGATGAAAAGTTCCACTTTGATGATAGCTGTAAGCATGCCTTTCAGACTTTGAAGCAAAAGCTGATTTCTACTCCTATGGTGGTTGCACCTGACTGGATTGCCCCGTAAGGTTATGTGTGATGCAAGCAGAATTTTTATGGGTTTTATGCTCATATAGAAGCATAAGAAGATTTTCCACCCCATATACTATGCCAAGAAGACCCTCAATGATGCTCAAAAGGATTATAGAGTGATTGAGCAGGAATTGTTGACTATGGTATATGCATTTGATAAGTTCCAGGCATACAGTACACACTGATAATGCTACTTTGAGATACCTCATGGCAAAGAAAGATGCTAAGTTGCAGTTGATCAGATGGGTTTTCCTGCTGCAGGAGTTTGACTTAGAGGTCCTTCACAGAAAAGGAACTGAAAACCAAGTAGCAGACTACTTATCCAGATTAGAGGATGAGTCAAGACTGAAAAATTGGTTGAACATCAATAATTCCTTTCTGAATGAGCAGGTATTGGCAGCTTTTGTTGACCTCATTCCTTGGTTTGCTAATTTTGCTAACTTTCTGGTAAGAGATATTATGCCACAGGGCCATAACCCTCACTAGAGAAAAATGTTTCTTTTTGATGTGCACAGGTATTTCTGGGATGACCTGTACTTGTTCAGAATATGTACTGATGGGGTTATCAAGTGGTGCATTACAGAAGCAGAAATGTTGAGTATAATGGATGCCTGTCACTCATCCACAGTGGGGGAGTCATCATGGTGGGTTTAGAACGACGAAGAAGATTCTCCAATGTGGGCACTACTGGCCTACAATCTATAAAGATGCCCATGACTTGGTTCTTGGGTGTGACCAGTGCCAGTGACAGGGCAACGTCTCCAAGTGCCAAGAGCTGCCCATGACCCCGATCCTTAAGGTGGAGATTTTTGACGTCTGGGGCATTGACTTTATGGGTCCATTTGTGAGTTTGCATGGAATAAAGTAAATCCTGGTAGCGGTGGACTATGTCACCAAATGGTTGGAGGCGGTGGCATTACCAAACAATGAGAGAAAAAGTATTGTCCGATTTCTGATGCGAAACATTTTTCCTAGATTTTAGACACCCAGAACTATCATTAGCGATGGAGGCTCTCACTTCTGTGATAAGGTTTTTCGTGTAGTGCTAGCAAAATATGAAGTTCAATAACACAAGGTGGCCACACCCTATCATCCGTAAACTAGTGGACAGGTTGAAGTGTCGAACAGAGAAATCAAGGAAATCCTAACCAAGTCTGTGAATGCAACCCAAACTGATTGGGCAAGGAACCTAGATGATGCTATTTGGGCTTACTGAACGTCTTACAAGACACCCATTGATATGTATCAGTTGGTGTTTAGTAAAGTCTGTCATCTACCCATGGAGTTAGAGCACAAGGTACTCTGGGATTTGAAGAAGCTTAACATGAATTGGAGGAGGCTGCTAACCTAAGACTTGACCAGCTCAATGAGTCGGATAAGTTTCATATCCAAGCATATGAGAGTGCAGCATTGTACAAAGAGAGGATGAAGATCTAACATGATAAGCATATCGCTCATCAGAGTTTTAGTGTTGGTGACAAGGTACTTTTACATAACTCCAGGTTGAGGCTCTTCCCAGGCAAGCTCAAATCAAGGTGGTCTGGAGCGTATAGAATCATCCAAGTGTTTCCCTATGGTGAAATTGAGCTAGAAGTGGAGAATGGGGATCGATTCAAGGTAAACGGACAAAGAGTGAAGCAATATTTGGATGCAGCAGAAGAAACGTCAGTGATTGAGGTCTTGCTTCTTGATGAAGTCTGAGTAGACAAAATAATGCATCATGCCGCGACGTTAAATCAAGTGCTTCATAGGAGGCAACCCATGCGTTGTAATAGTTATAAAAAATTAAAAAATAAAAAACTTTAATTTATATGTCATGCAATTTCTTGTTTTTGCTTTGTGTTTTCAGGTGAGTACAGGTGTTATTTTAGAGTTTATGAGTGCACACATGGTGGAAAACATGTCTTAAGGTCAAAATTTTGCCAAAAGTTTTGATGCATAGCCCTCCTACACAATTCGTGTCATGGTAAATGGCTCGTGAAAGCCACCGTCTGAAAGCCATGCGGAGCCTAGAGCGTGTAACATGCAAATGAGCTAAAAATGCCAAGTGTCAACTCACGGGTAAACTACATGGCCCGTTACACGTAAAATGGACCATCTGGGGCGTCCTTGCTGCACGTGCAAGTCTGATGGACAAGTGGTGTGAGGCGGCCAGTCCACACGAACCGTGTAACATGTCACGACTTACGTGGCGAGTCATCTTGGCTCAACTAAGCATGGAAGACCAGGTAAGTTCTCAATTAGCCAAGGTTAGGCCAACAGACGGTCCAAATGGACCATGACATGCGTCACGGGCCGTGTGGCAGCTCGCCAAGTCGGCGTTGACCGATCAAACTTTGACCAAGGATTTTAAATAACCCCACTTGGTCCCAATACTTAATTTTTCACTTTAATCCCTTTCTCACTCTAGCTCTCAGACCCCCTCTCCCTATCTCATGTTTTTCCTTTCAAAATCCCCATAGTTTTTATTTCTTAGTGATGATTCGTGAGTTCATCACACGATTGTGACCTAGTCAACGTGTGGGTCTTATATTTTTCATGCAAGTCTTCATCTTCATTACTATTCATAAAGTAAGAACTCATTTTTTCATCTTCTATTGTAGATTTTGGTACTTGCATGTGTAGATCTTGGTCAAAGATTATTTCTTTCATGTTTTAATGCTTCATAATTCATATTAATGTTGTTTGGTGTGCATGTAGTGGTGAAAACCACCATTGTTGAGTTCTTATGATCCTAACTATGAAAGTGATGATTTTACGTAATTTTTGACATGGTTGTTGGGGAAATTGATTTATATATGCTATTGTGTTGATGAAACCACGATTAAGCGAGGTAAAAGTACATGAAAGTATGTGTGTGCACGTGATAAGCCAAAAGTCAAGAAAGGAGGATTGGATGATCATCTACATGATCGGTGGCATATTTCACGGATCGTGTAATAGCTCGTAACATGTCATTAGTCAGCACCACGGCCCAAGTCCCTCTAAACGGCCCCTTTCACGGACCGTGGGTTGTTACAGGTCGTGAAGGGTCCCTTTGACACTGTACCATACATTTTTCTTTATTATTACTTAGGATAATTTTTAATTTTAGTTTGTATATGTTCATAAGTGCAATAGCCCTATGATAGACCAGGTGACACCATTCTTAAGGGTTATTGTCACTTTTATGGCATAGGGGAAGTCTGAGTACCCATTAGTGCATCAAACTGCGTGTGAATTAATTTCTAGCAATGTGCATTCCTTTGTGACACTTGCAGGTACTATGGGTCCATGGCGCATCTTAGTCGGATGCAATGATAGGGACGAGCTCGTGTCATGCCTCCATGACTCCCCAACTATATCATCTAGAAATTAGGCTGGGAGTGACTCAGCTGATCACTCCTTCGGTGGGTCCGAAGTTTATTATAGAGGCAATGTCTCCCCCACACTCTCCTCGTGCTATACGAGCCCGTGCATCAGGCCATTGCAGAGCTCCCTAGTTTGAAGGGGGGCCCTTCCACGAGAGTTAAGAAGGAAACAACTGCCCTAGAACAGGAGAACACTTCAGAGCAAGACAAGCAGGGGCAAACTCCGGAGGCTGAGGGTCATGATACTGAAGAGCAGGTGAATAAGGTCGAACTTCGGGACAGTAATGACGAGTCCATTCATTTTGTAGTCTCCCGAATGACAGGCCCCAAAACTACCAGGGCACTTATTATCTTTCTGAGGGGCCAATGGACAATCCTAGGCACTAAGGATATCGACACTAATGGACTTACAAAAGGTTTTGGGGGTTCAAATAGCAGTCAGTCCTTCCGGAGGTTCGAGTAATCACTAACCAACTTGATAGAGTTTAGGACATCAGAGATACTTTTAATTCATATGTTCGGTTGGATGGCACAACTACCAGGGTGCTACAGGCCCAGCATTATTGAAGAGTTTTATTCCAACTATGTTGCTAGCCTCTTGAACTCGGTGGAGGGTACCCAGTTGAGAAAGGTGAAAAGATAGGTCACCCTTACTAGGTCTCCAAGGTCATATGTAATGGTGTGTGGTACACGAGTGAATATATCAGAAACCACTATCAACTAGTTCCTATTTGGGCCAGACTACCAAACTCCTCTAGATGCCCAGTTTATGGAGAGACACATACAGATTACAGACGCGGTGCAGATGTTTAATTCATCATCTAGGGTTGCACTGTTGGGATGGATCGTAGCGCGAATAGCCATTCAAGGGGCTGAGGCTCCTTAGGTTACAGACCCCAAGTGTCTTATCGCCAAAGTATCATTGTCATTTATTGCAAAATTTTAGTGGTCGGTGGTGCGAGCCAAGTTATGGCCCACAAGAAATGATAACCGACTCTAGCCTTTACATGATTCTCTTGTAGCATGCCTGATGTCCAGATACGAAGTAAATATGGGTCGAATAATTGCTTTCGAGATGTGGGATCGTGCTTTATCTAAGAGAGCTAGCATGCCCTTCTCATGCCTAGTTCGTGCCCTTTGCAAATAGGCTGATATCCCCACTACTAATTTTTTGGACAAGAATATAGCTCCTAAGGGAATAGCCTACATTGCCCTAATTAAGGATGTCCAAAACCCACTCATGAGGAGCAAAACACGTTCAGTATGGGGGCCGACAAACTTCCCATCCACACTTCCATAGCAACCCTTACAATTTGAGGACTATACCCACCACCCACCATCAGGCATAACTACTAAGAAGCTCGAGGATAGTGGTGCAGCTCCTCCGATGCAGCAAGGGTATGCATATATGCCTTATGAGTTTTTGGCCAGATTGGTGGTGGACCAGCGGTAGACATGCACTATTACTGACCAAATTGTTGAAGAGATTCCGTAGGTGGTATAGTCTCATTCACAGCGGGTGGTAGACCAACGTAACGAAGCCCTTCTGAGATGAATCATCGCCTATCAGAGACAAGTAAGCATGTTGGAGGGATACTTCCATAGCATGTTCAGAAGTATGATTGGGGATGAAATGAAGGATCTGGTACAGACAGTGAATGGTACGAAGGCTTAGATTGCTCAGCTGACTGCACAATACCAGGCACCTACACCGACCCTGCCTCTAGAGTCATGGATGAATCTATTCAATATCCCCAGAGATGGTTCTAGATGAAATATCGGGTGTTCTACCAGCCCTATCTGAGGCACCTGCTCCACCCACTAAGCAACTCAGGAGGAAGGACAAGGGTAAGCGTCGTGGTCACCAAAAGATTCCTCCCTATAACCCACAAAAGGAAGAAGATTGACAGATACGCAAGGCCACCAGGGCCCAACACCACGGTAGCTGAACGAGCAGAATGAGAGCAGCTGGCCGCACTGGCAGCATGGGTAGGAGCCTCCGTTAGCACCTTTGGACCGAGTGTTACATATGCTGATGATGATACCCAGGGGGTCTGGTCCCATAGACACTACTGACGCCTAGGGCGTCCTAGGTATGCTCTGTCCCCTATCTGTTCATTAACTTGTGTTATACTGTAGTGAGACACTACACTATCTTTTTAGAGGGAGTGAGGCATCCTGCCACTTGAGAGTTTTTCTTGCCATGTTTCTTTTCTCTCAAGTGTATTATCTAGTAGAACTGGCATTTTTGGGTTGTATTGTTTATGTAAATATAAGTGTTCACAAAAGTCTAGGATAGCCCTTGTGTTGATCTTTGTGATGTTCCATGTTAACAATGATAAATATATGTGTTTGCATCTTATCCTAACTAACTTGTAAGATTGTGGTAAGTATTATATTTGTATGATTGGTATTTTGATAATGAAGTAGGCCTATGTGATTTAGTACCAACTAGTGTAGACGATGTGCCATATATGTGTGTGAGCTAATTGTATAATTTCGTCGATGCACTTGTGAGATAGAACTTTCCTGGTTAATGCCGCTAAAATAATTGAATGATTAGATTAGGAGGGGATCTTAGGCCGTTGTTATTGAATAGTCACTTAGCCAAGAAAAATCGACCAACCAAATGAAATTGTCCCTTCGAACCAAAAGTTGAGCCTAAGTGGACCTTTTCTTTGTAGTCACCCAAATCCACCTCCCCAATCTATCTGTTGGTCTCTATTTTGGCCCTGGTCTCTCCAAGGACATTGTGAACCTCTACCTAAGGCAAATGCCTAAGCTGAGGATAGCTTATGTTAGCCCTGGTCCTTTAGAAAGATATTGTAAACCTTGACCCAAACCAAAGGCTTAAGTTGAGGGTGGCTAGTGTAGGGATATTAGAAAAATAAGTGTAGAAAAGAATAAAGTGACAAAAGGAAAAAAAGAAATAGGTTGTGACTGTGAGCAAAGCAATGAGCGAAAAAGAAAAAGAATAAAAATGAGTGAATGAGCACGAAAATCACTTCCTGTACTGTAGAAACTGGCAAAAATAGGGGCAAGAAAAGTTGGTGACCAAAAAGCAAATAGTTGAGTCAAAGCAAGTGTCTGGCAAAGGCCGTTTAGTCACTTTAATCCTAAATATACCTCACCCGAGCCCAAGCTCGAGCAAAAGCCCAAGCCCGACCCCGAGCCCGAGCCTATTACAAGCTGAAAAAGTCCTAATGTGATCCTAAAAGGTTCATTCAATAGTTGAGATGGTGAAAATAAAGGCAAGTTCATGATCGAGGCATGTATGTCCACTGGAAGTCATTTTTGAGATGAGTGACTACATTCCAGTCTCTTTTTTACATGCTTACGTTTAGTGTGAGACTTCTTTGTGGTAAGGGCACTATCTTCTACATTAATTGATTGCTAACTTAACTGGGGTCTCTTTATTCCTGATCATATGTGGACTGACCATGCATACATAATGTTTGTCTTAATCTTTGTGAGTCTGTTTGGGGTGTGAGTATATTCTTGTTAGAGGGGCATATATGTTGAAAAATTGCAGGGCAATCCATAGTCTGAGTGTGCACTTGTGTTTATGCGTTGTTTGGTTAAGTTGTTATTGCTTGAGGACAAGCAATCATTCTATGTTTAGGGTGTTGATGAGTCGTAGAAATATGACTTGTGTAACGCTTTAAACAAAGAATTTTTGCGCGTTCTCAAGCAAACTTGTTATTTTGATATTTGTTTTTGTTGTTTCTTAGGAAAAATACTAAGGCAAGGAAGAAGTGAGAGTACAAAAGAAAAAAGGATGAAAAAGATTGCAAAGAGAAGCAAAACTAGACCTAAGTGTAGGCACACAGGGGCCTACATGGCTCGTGTACATCCACAAGGATCATGAGGCCCATCATGGCCTCACACTTGGCTACTTGCAGTGGCTATTTGGCGAAGGCAAGTCCTACGGCATATATCACAGATCGTGGGATGTCAAACGGGTCGTCATGAGGCTCGTCAAATGGATGTGAAAGAGTACTTCATCGAAAGTTGAAAGATTTTAGCTAAGTGACATAAGATGGCATGTCTCATGGGTCGTTGGGAGTCAGACGGGTCGTGCAGTTGACCGTCAAAATGACGTGAAGGCATCACCATCGAAAATGAGTAAAATGAGCTTCGGGTGTTTAGATGAAGCATTTCATGGAACGTTGAACAACCACACTCCATGACATTGAAGCGTGTGGAAGAATGTGAGCGAAAATGGTGAAGGCATGACAAATGATCCATTTCATGGACCATCATCCTCCACACGGGCCATTTGCCTGAGCGTCTAGTGTCACGTGACGAGCGGTGAAGTTTGAGGCCAAGGAGAGTTACACGGACCGTTTGACAGTCCGTCTATCGTCACACGGGTAGATAGGTGACAAATCAATAAGATAGGTGAATATGGTGTAAATCTTAGGATTGATTAGCGTATATATCATAGTAATCTTCATTATAATTTCTTCCTTGATGAGTCGACGTATTAGGGTAAGCCTTTATTCATTATATGCCCAAAAAGGATATTTTCATTAGGAAAAGAGTTTTACAATGAAAATTCGAGGTTTTTAACCTAGTCTAAGTACTAAAGATTGAAAGGTGAGAGTATTCTGGGATAAACAACAAGGGTTAGTACGTAGAAGTTTTGAGATCGAAAAGTGATGAATGATATACATTTAAGAGGGACTGAGAGATGAATTAGATGTTACATAACTAGTTAGATCTTATATACGTAATCATGAATGAGTTTACCACTAGATTCGGTTATCTCATTAGATATCATGGGGAACACAATCCTAGCTTCGCATAAATTGTTTGAAATCTAGTCGTTCTCCCACTCGTTTATTGCTTTACTTTAGTAAATTAGTTTGAAAAAACAAAATCCCCCATATTTACTTTATGCACTTTTGTTTTGGGAATAGATATTACATCTGAAAATGGTGCTAATAGATATATTCTTATGTATTCCCTGTGGGATCGACCTCAACTCTGGTTGAGTTCTATATTTGATCAACGATCACTTTACTTTTGGAGTATAAACTTGGGCGTATCAGGTGTCTATACCAAAATCTATTTTCCTTTCGGGAGGAACACCAGGAAGGTCATTTGGGAAGATATCAAGAAACTCATTTACAATCGGAACCAACTCTATGGAAGGGACTTTGGACTTCACATACTTGACCCTCACTTATTAGCATGGTGGACCAATATTCTTCGCTTACCAAGTCGGAGACCCCCATCATGAACTTATTAATCCTAGATCGAGCATCGGCCACCAAATAAGGTGCATACTTTAAAAGTTGATTAAATTTGAGGACATACTCCCTCACGCTCATAGCACCATGTTTCAAGTTCATAAACTCCACCAACTTAGCTTCCTTAAGCTTACAATGGAAAAATCGATTAAGGAAAGCCAATTTAAACTCCTCCTAACCACATTACCAATTCCTTTCTCACCCTTCCATTGATCATACCATATTTGGGCTACCACTTTAAGTTGGTATGCTGCCAACTCCGCCTTTTTATTTAGCCCAACACCCATGATATTCAAAATCTTATAGATCTCATCAACAAACTCTTGTGGATATTCATCCACCTTTGACCCATAGAGCACCAAAGGATTTATCCTCATGAATCCCCTTACCCTAGCTCCCAGAGTAGTAGCATTAGGCATTTGGTCCCCTTGATTGACTTCGTTGGCCATAACTTGGGCAAGCATAGTGAGAGCATCCTAGAGCTCACAATTGGTAGGTTGCTCCTCGGGAGTTTGGGCCATTCTTCCTTGAGTGCTTGGCATGATCTAGCATAGCAAAAAAAAATTGTTAGGGGGAAAACTTACCATGACTCTATAGCATGACTTAGAACATGAAGAAGGAAAATATTTCCTAAAACATCTCATAGTTTCCTATTCATAGTCATGGCGCGCTTCAACCATGAATAGGACTCTAATCGACATGGTGTGTTGGACTATGAGGATCTATCAACCTAGTGCTCTGATACCAAGTTTGTCACAATCTAAGCCTAGGGCCTAGACATGACACGGTGAATGGGAAACCCGAAGGAAGCCCAAACAGGCCTCTTAACTTATCATTACATATCATTGGTCGCCAAAGCATATAAAAGACATAAAGAGTAAGAATGGGGGCAAAGGGCTAAGGGAAAAAAAGTTTGCATAACATCATAATCAAGAGACAAGAGTCAAACTCACATCATACATACATAATATGTCTAACAAACACCTCTAATACTTAGATAAGAGCGGGGGCCAAGACAAAGCAATCGGGCTCACCCTCATAGTCAAATAAATAATAAAGAAGAATGTCTCAATACATAATAAGAGAAACATATATCAAGGTCCCCAAAGTAGAGGACTCACCAACAAGCTTAAGTAGCACCGATCTATCCCAAGTGGAGGAAGAGGAGGATCAACTTGGGCACCGATTACTTCATGGTGATATTATGTAGGCAAGAGTATGCATTAGTACGTTTGAATGTACTAAATATGTAGGATGCAATGCAACAAGGGATAGGCTTCATAATCAAAATGCATAATAATGGGCAATAGGCATAATATAACAATATGGCATGTATGCTCAATGCATAATGGAAACATGCTCAAGTAACTCATGCTCATATGGAATCTCATATATGTAGAATAGACCAATCTAGCTTTCTAAAGTACAAATCCCTTAGTAGATTGGTGACGATGCCACCCCATCACTTAGCTGGTGAGGTACAAACCCCTCACTAGGTTGATGAGTACAAATACCATCTAGGTTGATGATGATGTCACCATATCACCCTGGTGGTGAAGTACAAACCTCTCACTAGGTTGATAAGTATGAACCCCCATCTAGGTTACTCGGGCTCTTGGTCCCCCCCCCCCCCTTCCTAATTGGGCATGGTCTAATGTAACACTTTATATAAAATTTATCATATACATGAGCTCATTTCATCATCATAACATCATTCATATCATATCTCATGCTTTTGACCTTCAATTCCTCAAGAAACCACATCCGGATATTTTATCAAACACTTAGAGGGTGTATACTGCTAGTATAAAACTATGAAATATAGAGATGAAATCATGCAAGAAAATTCATTGTAAAACCATCAATCAACACCTTGCAACACCCTCAAGCAATATACATCAAAAACCCTCATCAAATCTTACATTATATCCAAGATCTATAGCTCAACACATAGCAAAATAGTCACAACTTTATATAGCTTTAACATAGTTCCTAGACATGTTCATACTAGTAAATTCATTTGTAAAATCAACTTTAAATTATGAAAATTGAGTAAAAAGGAGATTAGGGCACTATGGGTGGAAGAACCTAATGGCAAAAACCTACATACCTTAGTTTTGAGGAAGCTCTTGATGAAGATTGAAAATGGAGGCTTGAAGCTTAAAGGAAATCATTAATTCCATATAAGGGTTTTGAGACTTGAATTTGAGAGTGAAAAATATGCTAAGTGTTTGAGAGGATATTGGGAAATGTTTAGGATGATATGAGGGTGAAATATGACTAAATATAGGTAAAAACATAATTGGAAACACTCAGGCCCAAGACCCAAAAGCCTTTGACCAAGATAAAAATCACTGGCAACAAAACACATAGGTCTGCGTCTGGTCCGCGACACGAAACTATCACAGAGGAAAAATTAACATATGTTCGCCGTATCTACGCATCACGAAACTATCTCGGATTGATTTTGGATAAGAAAAATTATGAAAAATGAAATTGCTAATCGTTTGCTCTTAAATCAGGGTTAAATCCTTTTCCCCCTAATTTTGACCCCCTAAACAAGAATATGAAGTTGAATTTTTGATATCATGCACAAATTTTGAGATGTATGGAATTTAAAATTTTGTATATTTTGAGGCACTTTTTGGGAAAATTTTGAGGTTGTTTTAGATCGTTATAGAAAGGATTGGGTACGAAAGTGATACAACCTTCCATCCACAAACAGATGGTCAGGCAAAGCTTACAATTCAGACATTAGAAGATCTGTTGAGAGCCTGTATTCTTGATTTTAAGGGAAATTAGGATGATCACCTACCACGTGTTGAGTTTGCATATAACAATAGTTATCATGCAAGCATTCAGATGGCTCCCTTTGAAGCTTTATAATGGGAGGAGATGTAGATCACCAACTGGGTAGTTTGAAGTTGGAGAAGTGGAGTTGATTGGTCCTGAATATGTCTATCAAGCAATGGATAAGGTTAAGGTCATTAGAGAAAGATTGAAGACTTCACAAAGTCGCCAGAAATCCTACACCGATGTGAGGAGGAGAGATTTGAAGTTCAAAGTGAATGATTGGATATATTTGAAAGTGTCACTTATGAAAGGTGTCATGAGATTTGGAAAGAAGGGTAAATAAAGTACATGCTATATTGGACCTTATCAGATTGTGAAGAGGATTAGGAAGGTTGCCTATGAACTAGAGTTGTATTCCGAGTTAGATGGTATCCATCCGGTATTCCACATGTCGATGTTGAAGAAATGTTTGGGAGATCCTAACTTGGTAATCACTGTGGAGAGCATTAGAGTGAATGATAGTTTGAATGACGAAGAAATTCTAGTCCAAATCCTTGATTATCAGATTCGTAGATTGAGAACCAAAGAGATAGCCTCAGTCAAAGTTCTATGGAGGAATTAATTCATTGAGGAAGCCACATGAGAAGCTGAGGAAGAGATGAAAGCAAAATATCTACACCTACTTATGCCAAATGATGAGAATGCTGAAGGTAAATCCCCTACCCTTCAGTAAGTTGATTGTCCTTTCTTGAGTTGATTGTTTATTCTTGAGATCGAATAGAATTGATTGATGATTGAGATAGAATCAAAAGTTTGATTAATATAAGTGACTGATGGAATGATTTCTGAGTCTATTCGTGCCTTAATATCCACCTTTACTCATCATTCGAGGATGAATGATCCCAAGAGGAAGATGGTGTAACACTCGATAAAATTATCAAAATATCCCTAGAATGTATATATGTGTGTAACGCGTCTTCCCATATTTCATTTATGAATTCAAGATCGGATATGCAATCAGCATGAAAAATTGAGTGGGGAAATAATCTCATTTGGATTTTATAGCCATCGAATTGAAAAATAATTTTTCGTAATTAATTCTAAAACAGTGTTGGTGCGTGTCCAAGGTGCTATGCACCAGGTATGTGAACCAACACTTACATTTTTTTTATTTTTTTTATGGGAATTGAAAACTCATTTGGAAATAAAAATTGAAAAAAATATGCAAGTCCGTGCCCAGCCTGTGTCGCGGACTGGGCATTTAGGGATGAACTTTTTTTTTTAATTTGAGGGGCATTCCGATCAATTCTCAACCCCTCCTAAACTCAAAACACGATCAAATTAGGTCATTTTGATGAGTAAAAAGGGTCTAGAACCTCATTCTAAGTCTTTTTCTAAATACTTGAAAGACTAGGGCTTGAGAGAAGAAGAGAAAGGCTAGATTGAAGAATTCAAGGAGAATTCTTGATGGTTCATTGGAAAAGCTTTGTCCCATGTATGTAAGGCTAAACTAAAAGCATGAGATTGTTCTCTCATGTGCCCCATAGATGGTCTTAGATGGGAATGAAGGTTCTTGAGTATACATGTATTATTCTTGATTATTTTTTTGAAAAATTTATAATTTTTTACATGTATTTTCATATGTTGATGATCATCATAAACTTACTTTCTCAAATTGAATATTTTCCATGAGATATTGCATAATCCTACATGTTAACTTTTAAAACATGCATGAAAGAAGATAGGGATTGAGTCTAGAGCCTTGATTGAGAATGTCGATTGTGTGATTATGATTGTGATGTGAGAATGATAATGAGTTGATAGAACTTGATAGTCCCTTGAGTCTTCATAAATGAACTCTAATGATTGTCTATTCAATTATTTCTCAATGATTGTTTTAAGCCTTGAGCTATTGATTGAGATGTTGATGGATGAGATGATTAGAGTCTCTATGAGACTGATTGAGTGATAGTGCCTCCATGAGGCTGATTGAGATGATTTGATTGAGATAGTTTGATTGGATAGATTTTTTTATGAGCATTAAGTCACAGGAGGCGTATCAAGTACCGAAAGAGTAAGAGTTAATTTAACTCAAACTCGTCAAAACTACGTAGCCAAATGTAGGTGAGGATTAGGACCATCACATCACTTTATGTTGAGGTTCCTTCTGATTACAAGTCCCTAAAATCAATAGAGGACTTATAAATTGTTGACTTCATTTGGACTTGTCCATGTATTTTCAATTCGTTCTCTACCTGGCAAGTACAGAACGCCTGTGGAAACATAGCGTGATTGTTGTACAGTCACTGGATCATAAGTGATTGTTGTCGGATAAGAGAACTCCCAGAAGGTTCACAAATTGAGTAATCTGAATTGAGATGAAATGAGATGAGTTGAGTTGAGTCCCTTTGAGATGAGTCCCTCTAATATGAGTCTAATTTGATTGATGAGTTGATTGGTTGATGGGTCACTTGTCTACTCTTTATTCTTGCTTTAGATAGATATTTGACATGTTGATGTTATTATTTCGAGCCGATTGTTATTTCTATATTATTCTACATATTTTGGTTTCATTCAATTATTTTACATACTGTATATTCCACTTACTGATGCCACTCTAATGCTGTATCATTTTATTATGTAGATATGTGGGTAAAGATTTTCAGCAGGCACATCGTTAAGGACCTTTGGACGTGCAGCAGATTGGTGAGCCTTCCCTACTTTGGATGATTCATTACTCATTTTCATCTTGCTTTAGAGTTAGATTTGCTTAACTTTTATTTTGATTGAGGTAGTCATGGATCTGTCACTGGCACCACCTAAAAGTGATAGAGGATTCATAAACTATAGTCGGATGTTGATGTTGAGACATGTGAGCTAGTTTCTTTCTACTAATGTTAAATTATATTATTAATTGAGACTAGATGATGAGATATGCCTATTTATTCTTCTTTATCTTCCTCTGATTAGTAATATTGTTGATTGAATGAATGTGATGAGGCCAAGTAGTTCGCTTGGTGACTAGCAACAGTCTCTAGGTGTCGGTCACGTCTTGGGTGCCCTCCCTAGACGTGACACAAGGTGTGTATGTTAGCTTTGTAGTTATCAAGTAGCAATCAAAAGTTGAGAATTTGGTAGGGAGAATCTTATTAGTTTGGTTGGTTGATTGATTATCTGAATTTTCACCATAACTTTCACTTATGGGAAGAATTCGATTCCCTACTCTGTAATTCACTCTCCTTTTTCCGTTTTCGCTATGCCAATTTAAAAAAAAACATGAAAAATATTGTGGATACCTTTCAAAGTTGTCAAAGGAATATGAGAAAATCAGTATATGTTATTTCCCAAATAAAAATACATTATTGTTTCACCAATGTTTTTGAAAAAAAAATGGAAACGAACAACCAACATGAAGACAGAGTCATAAGTATTCCCAATTTAATGTTGAAAAATCAAGGAATTCAAGGAAAATCGGTATCCAAAATCGAAAAGCATCCTTTCTACTGTCACAAATTTTTAGAAAGACAATCAAATGTAGGGCAGAGAAAGGGAACCTACTGAGGGAGTGGAGAATCCGAAAAATGAGATTGAGACAGTCGAACCTGAGATAGCACATGAAATCAAAATTTTCGGATAAATAAATTGGGGTAAAAAGGAAAAATGCATAGAGCTCTTCGACCAATCTTCTTCAAGGACCAATTTGGAACTAAAGAATGCATAAATTTTACAAAGAACAGAGAAAGAAGCCTGAGGAAAATCAAATGTCTCTCAAAGATGATAGTTAACACGTGTCTATCCCACAAAAGAAAAATTGAGGGCATTGAACGTAAAATACATACATGTGGACTTGAGCAAGTAAATAAAGAAATAAAATAGGTCCAAATTTATGGAACAACTTTTGTTACTTTTGGTACAATTTCTTGATGTTGTGTTAGTCCTTATGCTTGTTCAAGTATATATATAAAATATATAATATATACTAAATTGGCTATGCCACGGGCCGAACATGCGTGATTTCAGTATTGTCTTTTCAATGTGACAAACTTAATGTGACAATACAACTTAAATAATTTTTTAAGTATATTCAAGTGAATGTCTAATTGAATTTCATTTAGTTAAAAGTCTTGCAGTTTGCACTAACATGGTTAGAAAAGTGACATTTCCCAGCACATGTGAGAAAGATAAGTTCATATACCTTGAGATAATATTAATCTTGTTGTGATCCTACATGAAGATAGATAAAATATTGAAGTATAAAAAGAGGCTATGTACAATAAGTGCATGATTGGGTACTTCTATATATTGAAGCAACAAATATGACTTTCATGTTTTGACAAACCAAAAACATTTACCTTTTCAACCACTTATAAGATTTCCATTTCTTTCCAACATTTTTGTGGATTTGGCTGTGGAGATCAGCAAATTCACTCATTTGACCATTAACACTTGTAGATGCAGTGAACCAACAGAGAGTTATTGCACCAGAAATGGTTGATTATGCCGAGCTGATGCAACTTCTCGAAATCAAATTCAAGAATTGTAGAGAATAGAAAGTTATAATGCAATTTGACCATCATCACTTCCATTTCTTTATCATTTTGTTGCTTTGTTGATGGAGCCACACGTGACCTCTTTTCGGGCATTTCTCCGTATTCAGCAAGAAGAGGTATGGAGATGCATTTTCTAAGATCAAAGGTCTTCCGACAGAACCATTTATAGAAATGGGTTTATATAAAGCCAAAATCATGTTGAAACCATCTAAAAAATAACACCAGCTGAGGATTCAAGTTTAGGTATTGGTGCTCAATTTACCCAAGCATATGCTATATGAAATTGGAGAAAGAGAGTAGAGTGAGCAGGACAAATGGGAAAAGCCTCACTTGTCATATAAGTATATCATAACTTGTGTTAATCTGCACCGGTTAGCATCATCAATATTAGGATTCAGCTGTACATCCAACTGAAAAATTAAATCAACAGATTGATAATGTAAATTTACTCGCATGCACGAGCACAAGTGCCTATAGAGCTATACACACACACGCTTTCAAAGAATTTTCCCTATATGCTGCAATTTTTGAAATCTATATTTTCAATAAACTGAAGAGTGAGGAATACTGGACCTTCCACATAGGAAGAAGGATTGAGAAAGTAGGGTAACAACTCATCATTTCAGCTAAAAGTGTTTCCATTTGAAGAGAAGAATATCAAAATTAAGCTCGATGTACCAGAAAATGGTTAGAATTTTGAAATTAAGCTTGATTTCCCAGCATCTCATCTTTTCAATTTCTTTCCTTTCCTTTCTTCTCGAAGTACATGCAAAGGCCTACATGAAAATTAACAAATTGAAAGAATGAAGCGGAAGAAACAAAACTTTGATAACATAAAATACAAAAAGAATTGAAATACGACGTGCCCAATACTATGAAGTATTGTCCGCTCTTGGGCCTAACCTATTACGGATTTGTCCCCTTGGACTCACTCCAAAAGGCGTCTCGCAGTATATAGACAAGTCCTTTACTTATATACCCTGCATCTCTTTTGTGTTTTTGTCAATGTGGGACTTATCATCTCAAGATGGGTTGTTACATACACCCCCTCTATGGACTCAGCGGCTTCATTCAGATTTGTTCCACCGCATGGGATTTGCCTAGACTCATCACTGAGGTTTGTCCCGCCTTACCGGAATTCGCCTAAACTCAGTTGAACTCTGACTCACATCAACAAGTGTTATACCCCTCATCACTAAGATGGGGGCATGGTTGTCTTTTAATAATAGAAGGCTAAATAAACAATTGATTTAAAAATAGATATGCATAATATAGAACAATTGAAGTAAGTTGGGTCTAGTCCATTGGTAGCCACACGTGAAATAAGTAAAGAGGGGCCAAAAAGGAACATTAGTTACTGTAGGAAAAGCTTTTCAGCCCTCTGAAGAAGGGGAAAACAAATTTACGCAGAGTTGCTAGAAGATAATGAAGGCAGAAAAAAAATTTCAAACCGCGAGTCACGAGTAAAGAGAAAACCAGAATAAAAAGGTGATATTTTAAGCTTAATCTATAAAATTTGATAAGTGTATATCCTGGCTATGGAGTTACGGTTGAGAGTTGAGAAGATAATAGTTAAGGAGATAGAGAAATTGTTAAATTCTTAGGATTAGAAGTAAAATTTTGTGTTATCTTCCTGTACAACCCTACTAAAGTTATTGGTTTAGATAATTTATTTTGAGTGTTGAAACTAGTGACAAGGGATGAGTAATTGAAAAAAAAAAAGTTTTTTATTATCGAATTAGATGAACAAGGTGGTTAAGATAGCCAAGAAACATTAGATTATTGCACTGATGGAATTCCTCTTGACCCGGTATATATATGTATATGTTTCACCAATTCGATAGGAAATTGGAACCTTGAATTGGGTTGGACATTTTTAAGTTAGTATGAAATTAGCTTGAATAAAGAAAGTAATATGAGATTTTATTATATGAATATAGATTGACCGAAGGAACCCTTATGGATTGCTTGAGGTGACAAGTTTGGTCCTTCTACACGGGTACTGTGAGTAGTAATCTTAACCCCAATTTATGTTTTATAAGTTTTATAATTTTTACATAATTTATAAGTGTATTGTTATCGAATGATTTGAATTTGCATATGGGACAAGTCCTTTATTTGATTTGATATCGAAATAGCAATTTGAGATGATCTTATTTTTACAAGACAAGTATATTGCTAATTGAGATTATTACTATTATTTAAATGATTTTTGGGCATTCACTTGAGATATAAGTACTTTTACATATGTCTTTATTACATTGATATGATATGATTACAAGATTTGCATGCCTTGTACTACTTTGAAAAAGCTTATATGTTTGATAAAGAAGAGTTCAATGGGAGTAGACCTTGATGAATGTCATAGCTAATGGCAGGTTTGTTAGACCTGGTGCACCTTGTATTACTTGTTAGACCCCGTAATTAACTAAATGAAGGTTAATTGCCCATTCGGGAAAAATTATTGAGATTGAGGTGCATTTTAAATTTTACCGGGAATTTTCGCGGGTAAAAATTTGGTGGAAGTCGGGAGTCCTTAATTGGATTAAAATAGAAAAGTTTGGAGACCTAATTGGTCAATGGGCTAACTAGGAGCCCT
>JAOTQJ010147176.1:0-33893 GCA_025642045.1 Solanum sejunctum
ATATAGGATCGGGTGCCAAGTTTCGGCACAATAATAATGAAGGAAAAAATATTAAAATAACTTAATATTCTCAATGTCAAAAAACCTATCTCCCAAAAGAAGTGTGATATGGAGGCTTGAGTCCTCATGTGTGTTATTTATATCGTTGATTGCTTATGTACTTGTTCTTGCTATTGCTACCTGTTAAGTGTTATGGATTATCCCTTGCTAAGTATTTTATGCAGGTTATGGTTGTGGGTGTTTTGGTTAGAGTGTTAGGGGGATCGGTATTCTATATTACTTAACTTTGGGCTTATTAGTTTACTTGTGGAGTACCGTGTATTTGGTTCTCACCCCCCTTGCTACAATAATTTTGTAGGTTACGAGCCCGGATCGTCGTGATACTATTTACTCTCCCCTGTCCAAGGCTTCCTGTGGAGATAGCGAGAGGTAGTTGTTTGCTATCCCAGCTGACTCCTTACTCCCATTTATGAATTTTTTCTATTCGAGAGACAAAATCATTTGATATTTGCGTTTCTTTTTGATTCGACTGCAATACATTAGAAGCTTGTACACGTTACAACCAGGTTTTGTGGAATTTTCACTAAGTTGAACTTTTATTTTTATCATAATTCCACATTTTTAATGTTATAGTTGGGTTGTAGGCTGACTTGTCTTGGTGGGATAAGACAAGTGACATCACGCCCATTCTCGGGTCATGATAGACTAGCCCCTTGAAATTATTCAAAAAGGTTATCAATCCTTGGTAGAGGGTACTTGTTCTTTATGGTGACTCTATTAAGTTATCGGTAATCAATGCACATTCTAAGAGAATCATCTTTTTTTCACAAATAACACTAGTGCACCCCAAGGTGACTTACTAGGCCTTATGAAACCCTTCTCCAGCAAATCTCTCAATTGATCCTTCAACTCCTTTAATTCCACCGGGGCTATATGGTAAGAGGGAATAGAAATGGGTTGAGTATCAGGAAGGAGATCTATATCAAAGTCTATTTTCCTTTAGGGAGGAACACCGGAAAAGACATCAAGAAACTCATTGACCACCGGAACCAACTCAATAGGAAGAACTTTGGACTCAACATCCCTAACCCTCACAAGATGATAAAGGAAACCCTTAGAAATCAACCTTTGGGCTTTAAGGCAAGAATTGAATCTACCCTTGACCACCACATCACGATTTTCCCACTCAAGGATGGGCTCATTAGGGAATTGGAATGTAACCCTATGGGTTATTCAGTCAATCGTAGCATAATATGCTTATAACCAATCCATCACAAGAATGACATCAAAATCCACCTTATATAATTCAACAAAATCACAAGGCAAGAAATTATGAAATATGAACATATGACAACTTCTACAGACTCTTTTATCAATAATGGACTCACCAACGAGGTAGGAACTTCATAAGGTTCACACAACAATTCGGGACTAACATTAAACTTTTTGGCAATAAAAGAGGTAATGAAAGTAAGAGTGGCACCCGAATCTACAAATGCATACACATTAAAATAAAAAACATTTAACATACTAGTAATGACATCGGACACCTTATCCACCCCTTCTCTTTCTTGAAGAGCATATAATCTATTTTGCCTTGGAGCACCTCCTTATTGCCCTCCATTTGCCCTTGGACCCGCATTAGCACCTTGGCCTTGTGGAGTCCATCTCTACCTTTGTTTTGAGCATGAGTACAATCAATAACCTTGTGACCCACTTCACCACAACCAAAACAAGCATTAGAATTTTTTAAACATGGACCACCATGCTTCTTTCCACACTTTTGGCACATAGCGAGAGTCATCCCACCATTACCACCTTTAAGTCTTAGATAATCATTTGCAAATCTTTTATTAGGAGAATTGGAAGACCCTTGGCATTGGAACTTTTGGCCTTGAAGAAATCGGCCACCCTTGGAACCTTGGAAACCACTTTAAGAATGAGCCCTCTTCGACTCACCACTTCTTCTTTTTCTAAGCTTTTGCCCCTCTAGTTGCTTGGCATGAGTCATGAGCTGAGACAACTCCATATCACTCACTAGTATGGCGGTATGACACTCTTCATTAACCAAGTTAGACAATCCTAATACAAATTTATTTATCCTTGATCTAGGTTCGACAACCAATTGTGGAGCATACTTGGCGAGCTTGTTAAACTTGAGGGCATACTCCCTCAAACTCATAGAACCTTGCTTAAACTTCATAAACTCCACCATCTTAGCCTATTAGCTTGATAGGAAAGAATCAGTTGAAGACTGCAGCATTGAACTCTTCCCAAAGTATAGCATTATCATTCTCTTTGAACTCTTCCCAAAGGATAGCATTATCATTCCCTTTCTCCAACTTCTATTAAGTGAACCATATTTGGGCCACACCTATAAGTTGGAGGCTGCCAACTCTACTTTTTTCTCTGAATTGACCCCCATGATGGATAGCATCTTGTACACCTTATCTATGAACTATTGGGGACCCTTATCTATCTTGGATCCCTGAAACTTTGGTGGGTCCATTCTTGTGAAATCCCTCATCCAAGAGGACGGTGTGGGAGAATGAGGGTCTTAGACCCCTTGGTTCATTCGGTTGTCATAGTATAAGGGTAACATTATGATAACATCTTAGAACTTTTCTTGAGCTACCCCTCCATTTTGATGAGCTTGAGGAGTCGAAGGGGCTAGTTTCTCCTCAAAAGTATGGGCTCTCCTTAGTCTTCCCCTTGGGATCGACATGATCTAGAAGTGAGCCTAAATTGAACATTAGAGTAGATCATAATCATACATGAGCCCTTGCCTTAACATTAATGGCTCACAAGAGGCAAAAATCTTGAAATAGGGATTAACTTGATACTTGTTAAATTATAGATACTTTTCATAAATTCAATACATACTTGAAAGCCCTTAATCATCATGAAGTCACTTGACTTGAAAATCATGTAATAGATCATCAATAACTTGAGAATTCTTGACTTTACATTTTATCAAACATATGGTGGGTTCATGATACTTGTTTAAAATTATGCAATTCAAGAGTGAAATAAGATGAGTAAACTTAATGCAAATCAACCCACCAACATGTAGTAAAACCCTCTTGTAGAGTACCTTGAAATCCATCACAAAAGCTCATAATAGTTCATAGTTTCATAGCTCAAAACATGGATAGTCTCAATGGAGAAAATCAATTCATGGTATAAGCTTGAATTGATAGTCATGCATAATCAATCAATATTTCATAAAACCGCAACATAATTTATATTCATAATCTATAATAAGAGATACCCATAGGTAATAAAACTTGAAAATATGTAATTTTCATAAGAAGGAAGATTGGGCTCCATGAGTGAAAAGACCCAATATATGAAACCCACATACCTTAAACATAGGTTTTCTTGAGATGATCTTGAAGGAAACTTGAAGTTTGAATTGAATCCTTGAGTCCTTGAATTCTTGAATTTGGAATAAGATATTTGGTTAAGTCTTGAAGAGGTTCTTGAGTTATATAGAGTTGATAAATGGCTAAGTATAAGAGATTTCACTTTTAAGATGACATAGGGCTACCTTGGCCGAAGCAGAAAAAGTAAGGAAAATATTGTACTAGTCCGTATCCAATCTACGATGTGAACCCATTGCGGATGAAGTTTTATAGTGATCTACGCCCAGTCCGTGTAGCGGCGTGGTCGCGGATGCACACTAAAAATTAAAAAATTAGCGAAAATTATTTTTTACTATGGGTTTTCTAAAATTTGGGTTATACCCACCTCCCACTTAATTTTGCTCCTTAATTGAGAATATGAAGTCGAATTTTCTATATAAACATAGATTTTGAGATATATGCACATTACAATTATGGGCATTCCGAAGCACATTTTTTGGGCATTTCAATTTCTTTCACTTGGGATCATTCATCCTGGAATGTCAAAGGACATGCATAAGAGAAATAATCATGATGATTTTAGTCCAACCTGAATGCAACAAATGCATTTAAACTTTATTTCAAAAATCTCGACATAAATATAAAAAATCACCATAAACTTTATCATAAACATGAATACATGCAAAATGACATGAGGTACAAAACTTAAGACTTGAAATCATATATGGAACTTGAATTATTACCATCGTCTCGAGTAGGGTGGAATAGATATGGGTATCTTTTTTTCATGTCCGCCTTGGCATCCCATGTAGTACCTTTAACTAGACTATAATACAACTCTATATAAATATATAGAACCCAAAATAATATACAAGGCAAGGCCTGAGTCACAAAAGATAGTCGTTTATAGAAAAGGAGAATAAAAGGATCCAAGGACATTCACTGCTAACCACTAGTCTCTGAAAATGCTACTGCTCGCTAGAACTAGCATTGTTGGCTCGTGTAGGGACTTGCATCACAAAATAAATGCAGAAAGTAGGGGGGAGTACCTGGCATATTACCTAGTAGGCATTATAGGATGGTTGAGTAAGATAAGTGAATAAGGAATGGATAAGATAGAATGCAGCTACATAAGTGTCTAATCACAAGAACCAAGTAGACATGTAGACAACTACTGAGGTAGCCCAAGCTAGGCGAGGGTATAGTGATGCATGTGGATGTAAGGTGCTACTGTCTATGCTTGTATGCTAACTAAGCCCTAATAAGTCTAGAAGGTATAGCCATGCACAATAAATAGTGAATAGGCATGCGACTTAGGGTGCCAAGTCCAAATTTGAGCTCATAAGCCAATCATATACAAGTTAACACAACTCTGATAGCACCAACTAACTTAAACGCCACAAGAATGATATAGAGTAGAACCAAGCAATACTGAATAGAATAATGTAGGACAGGTAGGTATGTAGGTGTAAGATACTATCTAAACTAACATTATATGCCTGTCAGGCCCCCGTAAGCCTAATAGGTACACCCACGCACCAGAGAGAAGATCATATTAACCTAATCCTATATGTAGAATCATAATTCTGCTAGAATCATCTCGTCTCTGAGAATCCTATACACTAGACTTCAACTTAGACAATGCCCCGGACTTTAACTTAGAAAATACCCTAGACTTTAACTAAGACAATATCCTTGACTTTAACATAAGTTATGGCCTGGACCGCAAGTATTAAGCTAAGTCATGGACTCCAACATAGGCAACTACTGAACTTCAGCTCAGGCTATGCTCTAGACTTCAACATAGCGTTTGCTCTGGACTTTAATATAGGCTATGCTATGGACTTTGACACATATTATAGACCCAACATGGGCTTGCATTGGTGGTACATAGGATGTAATCAAGGCGTTACTCTAGTATACCCTAGTCTACTAATCCGATTTACAGGGATCCACAACTCTCAAGTCACACCATAAGCATATACAGTAATCCATAAATCCTGAATAGCGTACGTCTAGGGCATCACTAGCCTAAGCCTAAACTAAGTCCCAATGTCAATATATAATTACAAATGTAGTAATAGTCACAACACCACCCAGTATAGCAGATAAGTGGTATAACAATCATCAATAGTCTCAATATGTCAATAGATGCTTTGTCAGCCGAGATAATCATGAATATAACAAAAAATTAGTATACCAATCGTAAGTAGGTTTAACATATTCCTATACATGTGCATATACTTATATTACATTCTTAACCACAACCCTTAATAATTTAATCCCAGGTGAGATACAAAAAATGACAAAGACAATATAATATTATCCAACTACTCATTGACCCCAAATTTAGATAAGTACAATTTACTAGACACATGACATGTCTAATAAGTTTTCTGTACCATATTCATCTTATCCACAGAAGATTTACATGTTATTACTCAATCTAGAAAGAGAGAGATCATAGCCTATATTAACACTAATCATTGTGCTTCGAATTATTCCGCAAGTGCTTTTGATGTCGCCCAAGTTACACCTCCTTTTTGAGAATAAAATAGTTGTCATCAAGAAATAGAACCTAACCAAGGTTACGGTCAAACCCAAGGGAATACATAGACTCAAGAGAATTCAATTACCACAATTTGAGTGATTAACCGACTTACTTCCCCCGGGGGAGGGAGAATTTACAATAATCAATGGAAACCTAACTAACACAGGAGTGAAATCAATATGGAGAGAAATTAGGGTATTGTATTCCCCATGATTCCCTAACTTAGTATCACTGGATAACCTAATTCTTTTATAGATTGTAGCACGCAGGATGGTAAGTTAAGTTAACCAAACCATTTGGTCCAGGCGAGAGGTGAATTTCCCTATGTGACTTGGTCCATCTCCATAGTGTACATTACTAACCCTTACCTATTAGTCCCAGTACACCCTCTCCTTGGCACAGTTCAGTTGATGAGACGAGCAAATATAAATTGAATACTATTAATTAATCTATTTTCCTATTCTTTACTACCTTGGTCCAATCAGTAACACTATATGGGTTCTAATGTTGGACACCACTACAAAACATGCAAAATGAAGAGAATTAACTAAACCATGCATACAAACTTTTCAAGAATTATGAAGTATCCAATTTTACCTTATTAGTTCGTCATGGTTCCCAAAACCCTAGTTGTGGATTTAGCTAGTCATGCTTTGTGTAGATGCAAGACTTATGAATTAGAATAACATGATTGAGCACTTAGACAATTGAATTAAGAACTAGCAAATCCAACTTCAAATAGAATCATAAGATTAATGATGAAATAGAAGTACAAGTGTTCTCAAAACACTCCAATGTTATCTCATTATTTTTCCTCTCTAATTCAAAGATTCTCTGTGTACTATGCCTAAACTTTTGAAAAATAACCTAAAAACTTATTTATAATATTTAAAACATAAGTCTTAAACATAATAGGATAGCTGGGTTGACACGTCCCATCAAATAGTTTACAGGTCGTATTGCATTCCATGGCCCGTAATTAGGGTCTCTTACAGTGCTACTGGAAAACTGGACTTCAAGTATATGATACCCCCTCGATGACCTGTAAAGTTCTTTAAAACCATAGGGGATTTAGTCTGATGAATCTTAAAAAAGACCCAATCAATGATACTCAAGTAATCACACTCAAGAAGTACCTCTCACTTTAAGGATAAAATCACCATTGTCAAATATAAAACCTAACCATAGGTTAGGGTCGAATCCCAAGGGAATATGGGGGTTCTTCCACCTTGACTCACCAACAATCATTTCAAGCATTAAATAACTTTATTCTCGAGAATGTGTAGGGGAAGGGGCTGTTTAGTAATAACTAAAACTATACTAATAAAGTTAAGACATAGTAAAATTGGAGACCAATTTAGGAAATTGTGTTCCCCATGATTCACTAACTTAAACACCATCGGATAACACAACCTAAATTAGGACATTGCATGCAGGACAACAACTTATGTTCTTCCAACCCTTAGGAAAAGGTAAAGGTTAAATTTCATTATTGTGCCTAGCCGGCTATCATATTATGCCAACTAACCTTTGCCTATTGTCCCAATCAACCTCTCCTTGGTTGGGTCTGGTTGATTAGATGATAACTCATCAATCAAATCTTGTCATCTATCTTCTTTTCCTATTCATCACTAACTTGATCAGGATCATGACATTAGGCGGGGTTTAATGTTTTCCATTATTAAACAATAAGAAAAATAAAGGAAACTGGATTATAAATGCAAATACCCAATTCAAGAATGACAAATAATCTAGGTTTTTCAAGTTAGCTTCTTTTTCATGGTTCCCACAGCCCCAAGTTGTGGGGGTGTAGCTACTCATAACTTGGGCAAGAAAACAAACAATGAATGAAACAAAACATAGTTGAGAAATTACCCAAGAAGAATGAAGAACAATAAAACCACCTTTGAATTTTGATTCCCAAGCTTGAAAGATAAAATTAATCTACAAGTGATTCCAATCTCCAAATTTGAGCTCAATGTAAAATCCTAATTTTCTACTTCAAAACCCTCTCTAAAATCTAAGTGTTTTGTCTTAAAGAATGAAAAATCTCTCTAAAACTCTCCGAAAAATGGATTCTAAAACCCTAACATATACTTTTTTACTATTTACCAAAAAGTCCTTAAAATAATTAAAAATTCTAGTCAGCAACTGCTATAACTAGTAGCTACAGCTCATAGGCTGACCTACGAGCCATAATTGGGCTTTTGTGGTTAGCACTCAGCATTTTGGACTTCACTGCTATGATCCACCTCAGTGAGTCGTAGCCTGGTATATGACTCGTAGTGCTTTCTTATAATCTACCATTGCATTTCTTTGTCCAATTTTAATCAACGCTATTAATTGCTTTGAGGCCCACTTCTACGAGTCTTAGTGAGGGTTATGACTCATACCTTGATCTTGGATAGCTGAACTTTAACTTCTTTGATTTTGGTTTTGTAAACTGTTAATTGCTATGATCATCCCCTATGACTCGTAGCTTGGGCTAGGGCTCGTAGTAGGTCCTTTAGATCTTCAAAATCAACGAAATCTGTAACTCTTCCCAAAATCAAGCCAACCTATATTTTTTGCAAAATAAAACACAAACACATAAAAATCATAAAAAGTGAATTGAGAACATACAAATTCCCATGTTTTAGGTACCAAATATTCTATATTTTGACAATACATCAACATTCTCAACTTAGAATTATTGCTTGTCCTCAACCGACGACTCAATCTAGATAGATAATAAAGCAATACATATCAATTTACTCAATGGCATCTACTATACTCAATTTCAACTTAGGTAGCCATAATATCCTTTTCAAAACTTGATCTTGCAGCTAATCAACAAACCACATCACATTGATGCATTTGACAATCCAACTATTACAAGTTAAGGAGTATCAACAATCTACATTCATTGAACAAGTCAAATGCTAACCATGCAATGCAAATGCCCCCATAGACTAGAAGTCCCTTTTTAAACACTTGGTATGATTTCAAAAGATACTCATGGGACCGTGCAAGCATACTCATTCTCACAAATGGGATTCATGCATGATACCCAATACCATAGGCCTTCCCATATCTCACACTTAGACTGATGATTGATTAGGATCACTTTAGAACTTTATAGGCTTGTAACGAAGCCTCATGGGGCTTTGTTGTGACATTTTGGATAATTAATGACTAAGGGACAATCTTGAACTATGCTTTTCAACACTTTCACCTTAACAACTCACCCATTCTCAACTTGTCCTACCTTATTCCTTATTTTCAAGCTTTCTGGGTATTTTCTCCTCATTTTTTAGCTTCTACCTTATTTTCAAACTTGTTTTGCTTTTTTCACTCATTCTAAGGCATCTTTTTCTCCTTTTCTCGATACCCAAAACATGACTATCTAATATTTATTTTATTCCCAACTCACTACCTCATTTTTGCTATTATACCATAACATAGGCCACAATCAATTTAGGCTTTTAGCTTGAGGTAAAGTACACAATATCCAATCCCAAACTAGGGCTACTTTTGTTAGCCGCCCTCAACTTAGGCTTTATGCCTCAATTAAGGTTCACAATGTTCAAGGATTGACCAGGGCCAATATGAAGGTATTTCACTAGATAAGGTTAGACTAACTAGGTATTAAGAAAGAAAAGGGGACATGTAAAGCTCAAATATTTGGAACAAGTGATAAACTCTTTCATTTGGTTGGTCATTTTGGGATAAAGTGGATTAAATAAAAGAACAAAGGCCTAAGATCCCTTCCTAATTCATAAAATCTCTAGTCCAACTCAAAGTAACCATATAAGTTCTAAATTAATACACAATGCATAAACACAACAAAATTAGTCCATACGCACATGACATTCCATACATAGCCAACAAAGACTCACAGATCATGCTTCAAGCATCAACTTGCCTTCACTTAGTCAGAATAATCATTGTTAAACCATTCAAACAAGCATGATCACAAAATAACTAGCAATCAACAAAATTTTTCAAGGGTGCCAATTTTTCAAAAATATTTTTATAAACCATAAAAAAAATGTACACACCAAGAGTTTAATCACCATAAACCACAAAATTTATCTACAATATCTAAAACGTGCTGGTTCAACATAAATATAAAAACCCATAAGGCAAAACAACACAGGCAAAGAAATCCTCGGGATATCAAAAATTGGGATAGTTATGACTAAAGGCTACTTAGACTTCACTGTCCATAACTACCCACACCCCGTTGAAAAACATGTACTTTGTCCATAATATACAATAGCAAAAAACAAAATAAGAATATGGGGTCAAAAATGAAACATCGAATGGTACCTAAGCACTGGTCTCTGGTTGTGCATGAGTATCTCCCTCTTATAGGGTAATCTATGCTATAGTTATGCTAGATTAGCCAATGCCCTACTCTATCAAGCTCTTGGGCTCTCCTCAGCCCCTCTTCCTCTCTTGATGTCCTCAGGGCGATTCTGGTGATGTCCTCATCCAGCTTCTCATCTTCCTCAGAGGTCTTCAGCCACTTGTGCCCCTCCTTTGCATCAGCCTCCTCTATAGGTCTCTCCTAGGAACACGCGGTGGATCCTCCTCAAACATGTCAAATAGTAACTCATCTCCAGTTGTAGACTTAAGAACTGTGATCGGAGCCACTAATGACGTAATCAAGTCAACCTTGAACTTTGTCAACTCGTGATGATAGGCTGAAAAATCTGAAGGCTAATCCTCAACAAGTGTATTCAGAACTCTCTCCTTGAAAGCATCAAGTCCAGCATCTACCATAGCAATGCGCGGCTCAATAATTGAAGTAGTGAATACCTTGCACTTATCCTTCGATGCCTGAACTATTTGCTGGACCCATGGCTTAATCTGCTTCATAACCTATAGCTAAGCTTTAGCGTGTGATAGTCTCCAAACCATAGCCTGAAAAGCAATAGAAGACATGTATGTGGAAGAAGTCAATGATGTAGATGGCTCTAGTATGAGTGCAACTATAGTGGGACCTATCGCGACATCAATTGTCAAAGGTGACATGCCCCGGGAGGGTATCCTAGACGTGGTTTGCACTTGGAGACTATTGCTAGCCCCTAAGTGGACCACTCAGTCTCTTTGCCATCATTCAGTCAATTCATTCGTGGAAAAGAAATAATATAATGAATATAAATGCTATCGTATAAGTGGGCTCATACTATCAACATTAGTTTATCATAAGTAAATATAATAGGAAAATCAACAATCTCAATATAAAGAAATAAAAGAGGGAAAAGAACCTCAACATCAAATTTAACGTCTATATCTATGAAGCCTGTGTGCTATTGTCTAAGATGGTACCATGACAGGCTATGGCAACCAAGATCAAATAAAACACTAGAAATGGAAGAAAATAAACATCCTCTGAATACGAGGGAGGACTAACCACTATTTGGTAGAGAGCTTTGAACCTCAATGATTGGACAACTGAAGTTCTAGATCTATCGAATCTGCATCATAAAATGATGCAGTGCCAGAGGGGCATTAGTACTAGAATATATTGTATGTAAAATGGGATAAAGAAAAGGAAACAGTTTAATCATCACCCGTCTATTACTTAGCCTCACCCCAAACATAAAGAACAAGACTCTATCACCTCAATAACTATAAAACATCAAACATTCACCTCACATCGGGGTTCCAGCATCATAAAACCTATCTGGAAGTTTATATAACTGACAACCACTATCTATGAGCCGGTAGAGATTCAACGAATAGATGTTATTACCACATCCATCTGATACCTTTTCGGGGTAAAGGACGAGTCTGTCAATGGATCCAAAAGCCTGTCAAGTCCCCTTTCGGGACAAAGGAAACATCTGCTAGAAACATCTGCTTTCATGGTCTAATTCTCACCTACGCTGGACATATAGTTAATGGGTTTAAGTGGGACTCACCCTTACATATTTCGGTGCTAACGCTCCACCCAGGACTCAACATGCTCAGAAATCCATCCATCCATCAAGAACTCTTATCACCCAACGTCTACGGGCAAGATAATCTATCCAGTCTAAGACAATTATCCCACTTAACTCTATCAACAATAATTTTAGCTATCACAATCCCTAACACACTCACCTCAGGACTCAGACTCAGTCAAGCATTACTTTCAGACATTCAGTACTCTAGACATCCCCCTAAGTTAAATATTAAAGTCTTTGCAAGGAGGAATTCTAAAGGTTAAATCACAATCACATAATGAAATAATATATAGTAAACTCTAAACATGATGATCATCAGTTCATGATATAAAATTATAATTTAAAGATTTAAAATAAGAATTCAAGATAGTGTACAAGAATTTAAAAGCAATTGCTCAAGAATTTAAAATAGTCATTCAAGAACTTCCAAAAACTCATAAATCAAGATTTCTAATCATGAATTTATCATCCTAACTCTACATTGGCACATGGAAGATTAATTCCATTCTTGGGGGTAGCCTTTACATACCTAGGCATGATGAATCTTTTAAGAATCTTGAATCCACCTCTGAAACCCTTTTTGTTCTCTCTTTTTCTCACTTACACTTAACATAAAATTAATAGACATAGGATAGTTTTTGGTATTAAAACCATTTTGTACAAAAATATGTTTCAAAACCGACCTAGGCGGGTAAAAATATATAGAAAAGGATGAAATTGCTCTTCCCAAACTAAAGGAAAAAATTGGGTCCTCCATGAACTAGTACATGACGCAGACTAGTGTTTTATACACTTTTTTGCGAATTTCAATTTTCGTTAAAGTTTTAAAAAAAACCAAAGTGTGGTTCCACGTCCTCTCCGTGTCACAGAAGGGACATGGAAAACTCAATGTTTTAAGCTCACTTTGGAAAAATTAATTCGTATTTTTTGCATTAATGCTGAGTTAAGACTATTTTCTGACTCAATTTTTTGCACTAGTCGCAAATTCTGTCTCGAATATTCCATCAGACCTTAGAAAGACACATCATATGGATGATAAAGTTTAGGGGCATTTTAGTAATTTCATGTGGTGTTATATCATCTCCCCCTTGAAATCATTCATCCTAGAATAATGAGTAAAGGTCAAACGAAGACTCGAATAAAATCAAAATATATCTCATTCCTCACTCGAAAATACTTAAACTCTCACTATCAATCATCAATCTATCTTTGTCTTAGACTCGAGAATGGAATTATGCAAGGTATCACTCAATGGGAAAGAATATTCGGAATTGTTTAGAATAAGAATATTTACCTTTGACATCATTATCACTTAGCATGAATAGATGTGGGTATTTGAGCTTTATCACTTCCTCAGCTTCTTATGTAGCTTCCTCAACAAATTGATTCCTTTAGAGGACTTTGACGGAGGCTATCTCTTTGTTCCTCAGCTTATGAACCTATCGATCAAGGATATGGACTGGAACTTCCTTGTATGCTAATCTGCATTGCCCCTTCTTGCCAAATCTCATGACACCCTTCATGGGTGACACCATTAAGTTCACCCAATCTTCTACCTCAAACTCCAAGTCTCTCTTTCTCACGTTCGTACATGCTTTCTGGCGACTTTGGCCTGTCTTCAACCTTTCCTTGATGACTTTCACTTTCTCTATAAACTGATGTACAAGGTCAAAACCAATTAACTCAGCTTCACCCACCTTGAACCATCCAATAGGGGACCTATATCTCCTCCCGTATAATGCCTCATAGGGGGTTATCTAGATGCTGGCATGGTAGCTATTATTATACGCTGACTCAATCTATGATAAGTGATCATTCCAGCTTCCTTTGAAATCAATCCCATATGCCCTTAACATATCCTCCAAAGTATAAATAGTGTGCTATGCCTGCCC
Source organism: Solanum sejunctum (assembly GCA_025642045.1). Taxonomy (NCBI): domain Eukaryota; kingdom Viridiplantae; phylum Streptophyta; class Magnoliopsida; order Solanales; family Solanaceae; genus Solanum; species Solanum sejunctum. The sequence continues at coordinate 13,745 of JAOTQJ010147176.1, forward strand.
ATCTATTTGAGGGTGAAAATCGGTACTCAAATTCACCTTCTTACTAATCCCTTCTTGAAACACCTCCAAAATTGAGAGGTGAATTGAGAAAGTACCATGCTAGTCTATGGTTACCAAGATAAAATAAAACACTAGAAATCAAAGAAAATAAACATCTTCTGAATATAGGGGAGGAATCACCACTGTCTAAATAGAAAGCTCTGAACCTCATCGATCAGGCTGCTCAAGTCCTCAGTCTATCGAATTTGCATCATAAAATGATGTAGCGCCAAAGGGGTGTTAGAATATGGAATATACTATTTGTAAAATGGGCTAAATAAAGTGGAAACAATTTAATCATTACCCATCCATCACATAACGTCACCCTAGATATAAAGGACAAGACTTTATCACCTCAATAACTATCAAGCATCAAACATTCATATCATATAAGAGTTATAGCATCATGAAACCTATCTGGAACTTTGTATAACTAACAACCACTAACTATGAGCCAGTTGTGATGCAATGAAGAGATATTATTGCCATACTTATCCAGTACCTTGCCAGGGTAAAGGATGAGCCTGTCAATGGATCCAAAAGTCTGTCAAGTCCCCATTCGGGACAAAGAAAACATCCCCTTTCATGGTCTAATCCTCTCCTATACTGGCAATGTAGTTAATGGGTTCAAGTGGGACTCACCCTTATATATTTTGGTGATAATACTCCATCCAAGACTCAACATGCTCATAAATCCATCCATCCATCAAGAACTCTCATCACCCAATATCTACGGGCAAGTTAATCTATCCAGTCTAAGAGAATTATCCCATTTAACTCTATCAATAATAATTTTAGCTATCATAGTCCGTAACACACTCACCTCAGGACTCAGACTCAGTCAAGCATCACTCCAAGACATTCAAGGCTCTTGACATCCCCCTAAGTTCATTATTCAAGTCTTTACAGGGGGGAATTCTAAAGGTTAAGTCATAATCACATAATGAAATAAATATAAAGTGAAGTTTAAACATGATGATCTTCAGTTCATGATATAAAATTATAGTTTAAAGATTTAAAACAAGAACTCAAGATAGTGTACAAGAATTTAAAAGAAAATGCTCAAAAATTTAAAGTAGTCATTCAAGAACTTCCAAGAACTCATAAGTTAAGATTTGTAATCATGAATTTGTCATTCTAACTCTACATTGGCACATGGAAGATCAGTTTCATGTTTATGGGTAGCTTTTACATAACTAGGAATGATGAATCTTCAAAGAATCTTGAATCCTTTTCTGAAACCCTTCTTGTTCTCTTTTTTTCTCTCCTAGACTTAGCCTAAAATTAATAGACCTAGGATAGTTTTTGGGTTTAAAACCCTTATGCACAAAAATATGTCTAATAATCGACTTGGGGGTGTAAAAATATATCAAGAAGGATGAAATTTCCCTTCCCGAACTAAAAAAAAAATCTAGGTCCTCCATGCACTAATGCGTGATGTGCACTAGTGTATTTATACACTTTTTCACAATTTTTTAATTTTCATCGAATTTTTGAAAAAAACACAAAGTGTGGTTCCGCATCCTCTTCGCGTTGTAGAAGGGACATGGAAAACTCACTATTTTAAGGTCACTTTGGAAAAAATAATTCACAGTTTTTTACGTGAAAGCCAGAGACCATTTTTTGACTCAATGTTTTGCACTAATCGCAAATTTGGTCTCAGATTTTTCATCAAACTTGGGAAGACATGTCGTACGCATGATAAAGTTTAGTGGCATTTTAGTAATTTCATAGGGTGTTATAGCAGGCTTCTCTGGTCCCTCATTAGTAGTAGCGGTAGCTGGAGTAGTAGTGGCCGCAACCATCGAACCCTTGGCATGTGGCTCATGTGTAGGTAGAGGCTACGCCTGTTGAAATGCCATAGAGTTCTCAATGGTCTTTATCAGGCTGGTATCAATAGTGTGGAGGGCCTAAATATGTGGATCAATATGAAGTGAAACTCTCACCTATTCCTCCATGCATTGCCTATGGATTATCACTGTAAATGGCATGCATGTGGCCTTCCTGATCACCGACTCATGGATCTGCTCCACCATGAGCCATGCCCAATCAATACCATAGCTAGCTAAGATGTTGGCTAATGGAACAGCTTGCTCCAACGTAATAATACTGTTTGTGAAAGTAGGTCAAATTTGAGCTATTATCCACTTGAATTGGGGTCTGGGAAACCCTAGCAACAACTGCCCTAGTCTAAGGCACCCTAGCCTCGGGATCAATCCAGACGTTAGGGACCTCATTAGGTCCACCTTTGTGTTCATTGTACGAATTTTCGTCAATAAGTCTTTGGTTGAAGACCATGATAGCTGCATTTATGTTTTTAGGGGTCATTATACTTGAAATCGTCAAAAACCGACAATTAGCCCCAAACGCACATCAACAAAAGAAAACAAAAGCAAAAGAAAAACTAAGAAATTCAACATTGCATCAGTTGCAGGTGGTAGGTGCAAGACCCTGTTATGACTTGTACTGAAGACTACGAGTCGTACTATAGACTCATAGTCCTCAGGTGCATTTTAATTTTAGATACTGAAACTAGGTATGAGATGCAACTAAGACTCATAGCCTTGACTATGGGTCATAGATAGGTCTTGAACAAGGTTTCAATTTGCAAAATTCATGAAACTACCCACACTTGCTTATGAATTCTCCTATAATCATAATTCTCTTATATCTAAAATTGGGGATATTTAAAAATCCCTCCAAGTAGCTCGAAAAGACCCTATGATGCATTTTTTTTCAAAATCTCAAAATTCATGTAGAATTTTGTGAATTCAACTTCATATTCTTATTCAGAGGAAAAAAATTATATAGGAAGACGAGTACCTATAAGGAATACTTTATCTATGCCAAGAAAAATAATTTTTTATGAAACTTTAGAAAATAGTAGCTATCCGCGATGCAGACTTGACGCGGACTAGTTCAAAATTTTCCAAAAAATTATTCTTTTTACCCTAGGGCAATTAGGTAATAACCCTATATCTATATAAATGAAAATCCCATATTGCCAAGCCATTTTGATTCCTAAAAATCAACCAAAAACCTCTCAAAATCCTCTATCATCTTCATCAAATTCTTTATCTATTCTCAAGGTTTTCAAGAAGTCTTGTTGGAATTCAAGGAAACCAAGTCAAGCCCCAAGTCCTCCTTAAGATTAAAGAGTCACCAAACTCATCCGGATCTAAGGATTTCATTCAAGCTTTAAGTTTCCATTTCAAATCTTCTTCAAGAAATTCTCCAATGTCAAGGTATGCAGATTTCTTTCATGGGTTTCTTTCACCCATGATGCCTAAGCCACCTTTTACCTTTTATTGTATGATTTAGAGTTCATTTACTCATGGGTCTTATTCATCAAGAAACTCACTGCACACTATGTTGGGGTTTATGAAATTATGATTGTTTGGGATGTTTTGAGCTATAGATCTAAGATCTATTATGAGTCTTGATGAAGAGTTTTGATGTATATTATTTGTGGTTATTACCAAGTATTGATGGATGGTTTTACATTGGATTTACTTGCATGTTTTCAATCTCGGATTGCATGGTTTTACACTAACACTGCATATTCGCCAAGTATTTCATAAAATGTCCAATTTATGATTTTTGAGTTGTTGAAGGCCTAAAATTTGGCATATAAGATATATGACTTTATGATGATAAGAGTATATTATATGTGTTAATTTCACGATAAGCTTCTATAGTGTTACATGTTGACCATAACCTTGTTGAGGGATTGGTACCTTGACCACTTTGATGGAGAGTGTTAAGTCCATTAACCTTGTTGAGGAGTTGGTACCTTGACCACTTTAATGGAGGGTGTTAAGTCCATTAACTTTATTGAGAGGTTGGTACCTTGACCACTTTGATGGAGGGTATTAAGTCCATTAACCTTGTTGAAGGGCTCGTACCTCGATCACTACCAAAGGGGTGCTAAGCCTTGGATTCTAAGTACTAATTGCTCGGTCTATGATGATGGTATCTTCTTATCTACATAATATGTTCTATATAAGCATTTTTTACTTCAAGCATCCTTCACACATGTCATATTGCTACTATGCTATCTATTGATTATTACTATGCATTTTGACTATATTACCTATCTCTTGTTGCATTGCATCCTACATTCTTAGTATATTCAAATATACTAACGCATACTCTATGCCAACATGATGCCACTATGTTGGAACCGGAGCTCTATTTGGCCATCCTACTCCTCCTCATGGCTAGTTCGATTGTCCCTCAAGCTAGTTGGTGAGTTCTCCATTCTGAGGACATTGGTCTATATTTCTTATATCATGTATTGATAATCTCTTCTTTATTGCTACTTTGACTATGAGGATGAGCCCGATTGCTTGTCTTGACCCCCACTAAGTATCTATGTTTAGAGATGTTGTTGGATAAGTTGTGTATTAGGCTTGAGCTTTGACTCATCTATGATATTTATGTATTACTCTCTCTTTCATTCTCGCTCCCTTAGTCCCAATTCCCCTAGTTTATGCTTATCTCTATTTGTCATTTTTAATTGCTTCCACGACCAAAGATGTGTAATGCTATGTTGTGAGGCATGTTTAGGTTCCTTCAAGTTCTCTATTCGTCGGTCACGTCTAGGCCCTAGGCTTTGGTTATGACAAGGATGATACTATAACACTAGATTGTTAGATCCTCAAAGTTCTAAACACCGCGTCAATTAGAGTCTTATTCATGGTTATGTTGTGCACCAGAACTATAAGTAAGAGGCTATGAGACATTTTAGGAAATGTTTTCCTTCGTCATGTTCTAAGTGGTACTATAGAGTTAAAGTAAGGTTTTCCCCCTAACGATTGTTCTTTGATATGCTAGATCATGCCTAACACAAGAGGAAGAGGATCCCACACCCTAGGAGTAACCGACCTCTCCCGCTCCTCAAGATCCTCAAGATAGGGGACTAGTTCATAAAGAAATCCACGATGCTATCACCTTGCATGCACAAGATGTGGCTACCAAGCCAACCAAAGGGCCCAAGGCCCTCAAGTTCCTACTCTGGCATCTCGTGTTAGAGAATTTATGAGGATCAATTCGTCAGTATTCTATGGGACAAAAGTTGATGAGGACCCTCAAGAGTTCATTGAAGAGATTTGCAAGGTGTTAGCCATCATGGGTGTTAGGCCATGGGAAAAGATGGAGTTGGTGTCTTACTAACTCAAGGGGCCTGCACAAATATGGTTTAATAAATGGAAGGAAGAGAAGGGGGTTGATAATGTGGTTCTATGGGAGCAGTTCAAGATGGATTTTCTTAATTGGTTCTTCCCACTTGAGCTTAAAGAAGCTAAATTGGTGGCGTTTATAAACTTGAAACAAGGATTTACGAGTGTGAGGAAATGTACCCTCAAGTTCAATCGACTTTCAAAATATGCTCCCCAACTAGTGGTTGATCCAAGCACTAGGATAAGTAAATTCGTGATGGGAGTGTATGACTTGGTGAGTGAGGAGTGCTGATATGCTATGTTAATTGGTTACATGAATTCATCTCGCTTGATGACCTATGTCGAACAAATGGAGGAGGAGAATTCGAGGAAGCGGAAAGGTAAGGAGGCTAAGAGGGCCCATGGTGAAGGAAAGTTCCAAAGTCTCAAAGGTAGTGGTAGTGTGGTACTTTATGATAGGTGCCCAAAATATAGTAGATGATGGCCCGTTCTTGAAGAAAAGTAATGCTTTTTATGGTTGTGGAGATAAGGGTCGTATAATAATATATTGTCCTTATAAGCGCAAAAATTTAGAGGATGTATTTGATTATATTCTCTTCAAAGAAGGCAAGGAGGGGAAGAGGTACTAGATGATGCTACCGGTATGTTAACGGCTTTTCTTGATGTTTTTGTGCATGCCTTGATAGTTTCGGGGGTTAGTTTTCCTTTCATTGTTCCTTTTGTTGTTACTACGGTATAGTTATATGAGTTTATTGTTGCTAGAAGGGCTTAGGGGTTGTTTTTGTTCTTATTGCATAGGGTCTTATATCGTGATTTTTGGTTGGACATATTTTGTAGTAGTGGAGGTCTTGAGGAGGTTTGGCTACTTGCATAGCATGTTTTCAATAAGTGTAGGACTCGTATGGTTGTGATATAATTGTTAAGGATGGTCGATTTGTTTGGTATGCTAAAATGGCTTAGTCACTTCTTTAAACTTGATCCTTGGTTCGGGTTTTATCCTCAAGTTAGAATGAGGGTAGGTGATATTCCAAAGTATCTTTCCGTGCTAGGGGGTGAACATTTGAGTATTGTTGGAGTTGTTGATTGACTTATGCACCGGCTAGGTTTGTGGATTTCATGAATAGGGCCTTGAAAACCTACCTTGACATGTTTGTAGTGGACTTTAGTGGTGGAATATTGATTTATTTAGAGCTTGTGAACCCTTTGGGGGGTAGCATTATAAGTCTTGAGAGATGAGAGGTTGTTGCTAAATGTGGTAGGTGTGAGTTGAAGATAACAAAAAGATGGTTAGAACTCCTTAGGGATTATAATATGAGTGTGTATTATTTTTTTTGGTAAGGCTAATGTTGTAGTCGGTGCTCTAAGTAGACTAGCATGTGCTGATGATGGTGGCAAAGAGGTGACTTGAGGGGTCCATCTTTTTGCTAGATTGAGGGTTAGGTTGGAGGAAGTTGAGCATGGTAGTGTAGCATTCTTGATGGTTCCAAATCTTCTTTGGTTGGAGGGGTCTAGATTAATCAAAGCCTTGATCCCACCTTATTAGAGTTGGAGATGTTGGGTGAAAGAGGGTAAGGTGGAGGTTCTCTCCCAAGGGGGAGATGGGGATTTATGGTACCGAGTGGGCTATGTGTGATTAAGGTCGACAAATGAGTTTAGGGTTGTGAGTTCTTATAGAATGTAGAGGATGGTTAGTAAGGTTGTTTTTAAATTGGAATTTCCTAGTATATGGTAATGGTTTGTCCGGTTATTCATGCATCTAGGATGAAAGGGATGTGTTGGTGACTCTAATGCTATAGAACTCTTTGAGGTTATAGGTGTTGTGTAGGATAAGTTGGCTTAGTAGAAGATCTCGGTGGGAATATTAGGTGAATGAGTGGAAAAGTTGATTAGTAGGGGTGTAGTGTTCGTTAAGGCCTTTTGGAAGATTCGTCAAGTTGGTAGCATCTCTAGGGGAGCTGGAGCGGGCATGGAAGGCAATATTTGTACCTCCTTCATTCTATTCAAACTTATGATGACATGTTAAGTCCTTTTTGATTCCAAGTCTTATGTTTCAGTCCCTATGTCATCGTATGCATTCATGTTTATGTCGACAAGTTCATGGTGATTTTGAAACTCGTGTTAAGAATTTGAAAATGGTGTTTTAAATATGTTGTTGCATTATTGTTGGGGCTGATTTATTCATAATTACTCTTTTTATGTATGTTTCTTCGACACTTAGGGAGGAACGTTCCCGATGGGGAGATATTTAAACACCCCACACTTGCCTATGAATGCCCCAATAATCATAATTCTCTTACATCTCAAATCGGGGATATTTAAACAGCCCTCCACATAGCTCGGAAAGACCCTATAATGCATTTTTTCTAATATCTCAAAATCCATGTAGAATTTCATAAATCCAACTTTATTTTCTTGTTCAAAGGGCAAAATTATGTGGAAAAATGAGTACCTACAGTGTATACTTTGTCGATGCCAAGAAAATTAATTTTTGGTGAATCTTTGTAAAAATAGTAGTTGTCCGCCAGGTGGACATGACCCAAACTAATAAAAAAATTCCAAAGAATTGTTCGTTTTACTCTAGGGCAATTAGGTAATAACCGTATACCTAAATACACGAAAATCCCTCATTGTCAAGCTATTTTAAGCCCTATAAACCAACATAAAACCTCTCAAAATCCTCTATAATCTTAATCAAATTCTTCATCCATTCTCAAGGTTTTCAACAAGTCTTGTTGGAATTCAAGGAAACCACATCAAGCCCTAAGTCCTTCTCAAGATTCAAGAGTCCCAAAACTCATCCGTATCTAATGATTTCATTCAAGCTTCAAGTCTCCATTTCAAATCCTCTTCAAAAAACACTCCAAAGTCAAGGTATGTGGGTTTCTTTCATTGGCTCCATGCCCAAACCTCCTTTTACCTGTTATTGCGTGATTTAGAGTTGATTTACTCATGGGTCTTATTTCTCAAGAAATTCACTGCACATTATGTTGGGGTTTATGAAATTGTGATTGTTTAGCATGTTTTGAGCTATGGATCTAAGATATATTGTGAGACTTAATGAAGAGTTTTGATGTATATTGTTTGAGGGTGTTATGAAGTACTTATTGATAATTTTATATTGAATTTACTTGCATGTTTTCACTCTTGGATTGCATGATTTTACACTAACACAAGATGCCTGCTAAGTGTTTGATAAAATGTTTGGTTTATGATTCTTATGTTGTTGAAGGCCTAAATCTTGGCATATTATATATATGACTTTGTGATGATGAAAGTTTGTCATATGTGTGTTGATTTCAAGATAAGCTTCTATATTATTACATGTTGACCATAACCTTGTTGAGGGGTTGGTACCTTGACCACTTTGATGGAGGGTGTTAAATCCATTATTATTGAGGGGTTGGTACCTTGACCACTTTGATGGAGGGTGTTAAGTCCATTAAACTTGTTGAGGGGTTGGTACCTTGTCCACTTTGATCGAGGGTGTTAAGTCTATTAACCTTGTTGAGGGGTTAGTACCATGAATACTTTGACGGCGGGTGTTAAGTCCATTAACCTTGTTGAGGTGTTGGTACCTCGATCACTACCAAGGGTACTAAGCCTTGGATTATGAGTACTTGGTCTATGATGAAGGTCTCTTCTTATCTACGTAATATATTCTGTATAAGCATGTTTTACTTCAAGCATCCTTCATACATGTCATATTGCTAATATGCTATCTATTAAATATTATTATGCATTTTGACTATGTTGCCTATCTTTTGCTGCATTACATCCTACATATCTAGTACATTTAAAGGTACTAATGCATACCCTATACGTACATGATGTTACCATGTAGCAATCGGAGCTCCATTTGGCCATCCTCCTCCTCTATGTGGCTAGTTCGATTGCCTCTCAAGCTAGTTGGTGAGCTCTCTATTCTGTGGACGTTGGTCTATATTTCTTATGTCGTGTATTGATATTCTCTTCTTTATTGCTACTTTGACTATGAGGATGAGCCTGATTGCTTATCTTGGCCCCCACTAAGTATCTATATTTAGAGGTGCTGTTAGACATGTTGTGTATTATGCTTGAGCTTTGACTCATCTATGATATTTAAGTATTATCTATCTTCTCTCTCGCTCCCTTAGTCTCAATTCACCTTGTTTATGCTTATCTCTATTTGTCATTTTTTAATTGCTTTCATGACTATGGATGTGTAATAATATGCTACGAGGCTTGTTTGGGGTTCCTTCGGGTTCCCCATTAGCAGGTCACGTTTATGCCCTAGGCTTGGGTCGTGACAATTCAGCACAGGCTTAGGTCCACGAGACCTACTATGGTTCTTAAAGAAGACTACAGCCCATGGGTGGGGCTCGTATGTTAAACATTCAAGGTCCTGAGGCCACTGTTATTTCATACAAGAGGTAGCTACGACTCATAGAATCCTCCACGAGTCATAGTACACTCCCGCAATAAGGAATAATAAGTACTTGAAATACCTAACCTTTCACCATATGAATCTAAAGAACAAAGCAAACCTTTGCTACAAAATCAAAGCAATTATATTTCAACTCCAAATCAAGCACACAGTCTCCAATACACATGATATGATTTTCAAAGCAATCAATTAATCCTATCTCTAAGAATGATTTCAAAACATGGATCTACCCCAACATTAAGAATGTGATATTCCATGCACATGCAATTCCATTTTGCCAATCATACAACAACATCACTCAAACACACTTGGACAATTGATTCTCAAGTAAATCATGAATTCATCAATCCACACTTACCAAACACATCACCCTGATTTAAATCAACACCCAATTATGACCCAACATTATTCAATTGATCAATACAACTAACTTTGCATAATCATCCCATTATGAAAACAAGGGCAAATCTTTCAACAAGGTTAACCACTATGAACTCCATTCAATAACTCTCAATTTCATTCTCAATTGCATCACATTCACACATGATACACCTTGATAATAATCAACACCAAAACTCATTCAATCAATCCAATACAACATCAATTTCAAGAGTAAAAATAAACTAAGGGATATACCGTAGGAAGTGATGAACTAACAAGAGCAAGATAACAACAAGGGAGTTCATAACCCTAGTCACCAAAAAATTGGCCGAAACAGTGGTTGGGTGGCCAAAAATTGGGTCAAAAAATAATGGAGAAAGGGATTAGGGGATTAATTTGGTGAAAATTAGTGTTAAACTAGGGTCAAAAAGATTTTGACCCATAATTAACCCATACCGGGTTACATTTAAAATTCTGCTAAGTCGGGTTTCCTATGAACCCATATGTCTTAGTCTCGTAGGCCACTAAAAACTTAGAAAAAATTTGAAATCAGGCCTGGGCACTATGAACCCTATTTACGACTCGTAGTATGGACTACGAGTAATAAACTTGTCTTATAGTATGAGTGCCAATTTCACATAATCACTGTTATCTTCTATGGGGTATAGTCATAGTGCACACTACGGCTTGTAGGTCTAATCGTAGAGGCTGCTTCAAATGTTATTTTCTGAAATTTTTCCACTGTGTTCAAAACCTGCACAATTTTTTCAAAGTGCACTGTTATACCAACATACAATCCATTCAATATCTAAAAACAAAAATCAAGACACAATAAAAAATGCTACCTAAAATATCCATAAATTACCAATAAAATAAAAAACAAGCAAAAGCATTAAATCCTCTTGGGTTGCCACCTAAGTAGTGCCTTGTTTAATGTCGTGGAATGCCTTAGTCATCTTGAATACTAAAAATTCCTCAAGTTTTGATGAGCTTTTATCACCCAATCTAGGGTCTATTCTCCTCTCATTCTGAATATGCTCTAGTTATGTAGAAATAAGTTTGAATTTGTGATTGAGTTGTTGGATTATCGATGAATATTGGTCAACCTTATAGTTTATCTTAAAAACATCAAACTTGATTTTCTGCTAGATTTCTTCTTGTACATCCATTCTCTCTATCAGTTTGGCGAACATGTTCTCAACCTTAGCGCTTCCATCTCGAACACATTGGTGGTGAGGTAATCTAAACCATATGGGCACAACATTCTCTCCCTCTTGGCTAGATTTTCCACCAGATGTGCTTGTGTAGGCAAATTGTTGCTCTAGCATTGACTTGTATATTTGATGAATTGCAACTAGTTTGTTCATATGTTCGGCAACTTCTACGAATGGTTTCCTTAAAAGGCTAAGTATGCTCCTCCTAGTAGAGCATCAACCTGAATTTGTTGTTGAATTTGTTGTTCTAAGTTTAGTGCTCTATAAAAACTTTCCACTAATAAATCATCTGGTAGACCATAATCCTGAGCTCTTCCCATGCATTCTTTATATCGTTCCCACGTTGTACTTGGAATTTGCTAGAAGTTGAGGATTCAGTCTTGAAGTTTGAACTTGTTTAGTCTAACATAGAACCTTGCTAGGAAGACTCTTTATAGCTCCACTTACTTGGTCCACAAATCTTGAGGGAGTTCAGACCACCAGATAGCAACATAATTTCGAAGGATCATTGGGAAGGCCTGAAGTACCATAACATGCATAGATGGATGTTGTGTTCCCAAAATATCCCTACACACTTGCGAAAACTTATGCAGATGATTATCTGGATCTTCTAATGGCTGATAATAGAACAACACGTCTTTTTAATGATTGGAGCAGATCACTTGTGATAATGAGTTTCTCTTCAACTATTTGCTCTGTAGCTTGTAAGATATTTGTATTGGCTGAAGCAAAAAGGATACCACCACAATGTACCTGTATAAAAAGAGCTATCAGAAATAAAAGCAAAAGTAAAATACAAGAGAATTAAGCAATCAACACATGAATTAACCGCTAGTGAAATCAAGTCAAATTATCACTGTATTCCCCGACAACGACGCCATTAATTCTGATCACGCTCGAACAGTACCTCTCACTTTTAGGATAAAGAGATCGTTTTTAAATATAAAACCTAAATATAGGATAGGGTCAAATCCTAAGGGAATATGGAGTTTTGCTACCTTGACTCACCAACAACATTAAATAACTCTATACTCAAAAATGAGGGGGGAGGGTTCACAATGATTGGTAATAACTAAAACTATACTAATAATGTGAAGAGACAATTAAATTGGAGATAAGCTTGGGAAATTGTGTTCCCCATGATTCACTAACTCAAACACTCCTAATAACACAATCTATGTTAGGATATTGTATGCATGCAGGATGGTAACTTAAGTTCTTCCAACCTTTGGGCAAAGGTGATGGTCAAATTTCACTATGGCGCTTGGCCAGCTACCATAGTGTGGAAACTAACCACTACATATTATCCCAGTCAACCTTTCTTTGGTTGGGTTTGGCTAATTAGATGAGAACACATCAATCAAATCTAGTCACCTATTTATTTATCCTATTCATTACTACCTTGATCGGGATCATGATACTACGTAGGGTTTAATATTGGCCACCATTAAATAATAAATAAAATGAAGAAAAATGGACAATACATGTAAATACCCAATTCAAGAAGTGTAAATAATCCAGGTTTTTCAAGTTAGCTACTAATGGTTCCCATAAGCCCAAGTTATGGGGGTTTAGCTACTTACAACTTTGGCAAGAAAACAAACAATGAATGAGACAAACATAGTTGAGAAATTACCTAAGAAGAATGAAGAACAATAAAATCACCTTTGAATTTGGATTCATAAGCTTGAAAGATGAAATTAATCTACAAGTTTGCAATCTCAAAATTTGAGTGTCAAAGTAAAACCTTAATTTTCTACTCTAAAACCCTCTCTAAAAATCTAAATGTTATGTCTTGAAGAATGAAAATCTCTCTAAAACTCTCCAAAAAATTGATTCTAAAACCCTAACATATACTATTTATAAAAAGGTCCTTAAAATAATTAGAGAATCTGGTCAACAGCTACTATAGCTCATAGCTACGACTCATAGGATGACCTACGAGCTATAATTAGGCTTTCGTGGTCAGCACTTCATATTTTCAACTTCACCATTATGATCCACCTTTATGAGTCGTAGTCTGGTATACGACTCATAGTGCCTTCTCGTAGTCCACTCTTGTATTTATTGGTCTAATTTTAATCAACACTATTAGTTTCTACGAGGCCCTTTTCTATGAGTTGTAGTGAGGGCACGACTCATACCTTGAGCTCATATGGCTGAGCTTCAACTTCTTACATTTTGGTTTTGTAAACTGTTAATTGCTACTATCATCCCCTATGACTTGTAGCTTGAGCTACGACTTATAGCTTGAGCTACAACATTTAGCTTGGGCTACGACTCCTAGCTTAGGGTACAACTCCTAGTGGGTCTCGTTGATCCTCTAAATCAACAAATCTGCAACTTTTCCCAAATTAGGCCAGCCTGTATTTTTTGCAAAAATAAACACAAAAACACATAAAAATCATAAAAAGTCACATAACGAACACATAAAATCCCATGTTTTAGGCACCAAATGTGTTGTATTTTGATAGCACATCATCAGGGAATGAACCATGTTCTACACGACTCATAAATCATTCCATGAACCATCTGCATGTTCATAGAATCAACTTCTAAAAATCAGTTCCCCACTAGAATTGTCCATGAAACCCACTTCACGACCCTTAGAGTGACCTACGGCCTGTAAAGGGTCTCATACTGCATCAAAATAAGCAACGTTTGTACTTTTTTTCTAAAATCAAGGCCAACCCAATAATCCTACAAAAACACATAAAGCTAAATAACATCATATTGAGAACACATAAAATTCTAAGTTTCAAGCATCAAAAGTGTTGTATTTTGAGAACACATCAGCTTTACCCTTCCAAATAATCTCAGAATGCTGCCAAGCTATCAAAAATGGGATCACAATTAATATGAGCATTCCGAAACAAAAATCACAAGAAATGGAGATAAACCCATTTTGTGCCTGAAAAGCAAGAAAATGGAGCCCGAACCCAGAATCTCAAAATAAAACTAGTATAACAAACCTTATAACTAGCTAAGCCTATATCTCAAATTCTGGCTTAATCTGATGCTTAATAAAATACAATACAACCCAAAATCATAAAACATTTCATTACGTAAAAAAATAATAAGGGAGCAGGTTCACATGCATGTTTATCTCAAAAGCGGCTCAATCAGTAAATTTCGATAATACCAAGACGTGTACCTCAAGAAAATACACAAAATAGACTAAAGTTTTGCTGAAATCTAATTCAAAATGATAAAGAAATCACTATGCCAAACACAATTTTTGACACTTCCACAATATTCTTCTAAAAAAATTACACAAGTTAGCCATTTGAATCATTAAAATCGGCTTTTGAATGAAGGAGATATCATACTTTGAATCTCCTTCAGGAATTTGGATATATAGGCTACGATTGTGACCATCCATTCCGATGGACCATCACAATCACGTGGACTCTCCTGCACCAGATCATAATCGCATTTAAGCACAAGAGTTTCAGCTAACATCAAATCCTTAGTTTTGATGCTCCAAACTCATCTGAACTTGGAAAAATGCAAATCATATAAGGATTACAAATGACATTACAGACTCAATTATAAAGTCAAATTTTCTATCGAAGATCATCTCGATCAAAAGTGGGTCTCACTTCCTAACTTAAAAATTACTTAATTTTCATGAAGGGGCCCAAAATGCACATATAAGCCTCGAGAACTAGGCGAAAGGTCATTCTAGACCAAACTCAAAATTCCAGAACTAACAACACAATCAGAATTTCCATTTGAGTACATTTTCCAAGAATATTGACTAATGTTAACTACTGGCCTATTTTGAATGCTAAAAAGAAAAACTCAGTGTAAATTAACACTAAAAACTTCGACACTCTAATCGAACATGCTTATAGTCTAATTTGGTCATTTTAGAATTAATGGAACTATTAAAATCCCTTTCCAATGTCGTTTACTCAGGCGTTATTAGTAAACTCATTTTCCAACTTTCAGTAGGCCTTTAACACGAAAAGTTGCATATCTTCCAAATGGATAACTAGGCGAATGAACTATTAGTGCCAACGATTGACAATGACTTGGGTCTATATGAAAATGCTCTACTAGTGAAAAATATTCAAGTATATAGAAATAACCTAGAGGGTCATTACATAAAAGCTAATTATATGTTCTTGTGGATTAGCATTTCTCACTTCTTTCACTTTTATAGTCACGATTTGATTTGTCAGGCATAGGTAAGCTAATCTACAACTCAGAACCATAAGTAATGAGTATTAGGGAGAAACTAATAGAATCTAACATAAAGCGGGAAATATAAAAGAATAAAGATAGAGTCTAATTGAAAATACAAATACAAGAAGTCCTTCCCAGAACCTGGAGGTCACTAGTATAGAGATGTTATACACATTACAAGGAGTACAAGTCAAGTGGAGCAAAAATCTAGACAAGATCTGACTAGTCCCACAGTATACAAAAAGATGTGTTGCTAAGCTGAAGAAGACAAAATGATCCAAAAATATCAAATGCTCACCCTAGTCTTCAATATGGACTGTTGTAAGCTCGATCAATCAATGCTGTTGATTGATGCTTGGACCTACATCATGAAAGTAGATATGGAGTGTATTATAAATACCAGGACAATAGGTACTCAGTTAACTCACAGGTCAACTAAACAGGAAAGGTAAAATTAGTGTGAAAAAGAGGAATACGCCTAAATTAGAGTCAAATAAGTGACCAAGAGTAATGAAAACTAGCTATCATACAAGTAAGAGAAGTCAAAGTGAAGAGCTATGTTATCTACACCTAACTGGGCCTGCAAAAACCTAACCGGGATATCCGAGAACTAGATCTACAAGGATTTAAGAAGTAATGAAACTGCTATCCCAAAATCTAAGATATCAAAACCAACCCTGAACCATAACTATGTGAGACTAGATGACTTAAAGAAACTAGGTACTAAGGCTGAGACTATACATACCCTGGTGCTTGCCTAATAAATGAGAGAGGCTAAGGCCTGAACTATTACTACCCGAATTATCGCTAATACATATAAGGGGATAAGACGACAACTACGACTACTTTGATTATTGCCTAACTGTAACTAGAGGTACCTATTCCTTTCATTCTAACTATGCTTTCAAAAATACCAGAATCATAGGGAAACAACATTACTAACAATAGTATAAGATAGTAAGGTAATAGACATGCTCCCGACTACCCAAAAGTATCGCAAGGGCCTAATTCATCATTGCTAACCCTTAAAGCAATTAAACTAGCTAACCAACCTGAATTCCAACTAATTTAGTATGAATATATGCTAACTGTTGACACCCAATTTTTACCCTCCATGGTGTCAAATTAATCACTGAGCTTTATTTTATTTTTAACTATTTTTGACTCATTATTTTACAAAAATAAAAAAAATAATAAAATAATTATTATTTACGGGCGCGTGGCCCTCACGCGCCCGCTATATCCTTACTTACCCTTCATTTTCTTCCTCCATTTCCCTTTCCCCTTCAAAAATCAAAAACCAGAAAACCCTAGAAATCTAAAACCAGCGCCGCACCTCTCCCCCCCCACAATCCCAACGTTCCCCGACAACTCCCATTCCCCCCATAATCGTTTGTCCCTTCACGCGTACCCCTTTTTCAAATTCAAAATTGATCCATTTCAAACCCTAATCATCGCCTATTTAATCTCTCTTCATCTTCTCTATTCGACGGGGGGAAGAGAAAAGGGAGGCGATGGACAAAAACAAAAAAAAGAATCAAAAACTAGAGTAGAAAACACGGCTGGTTTCCATAGCCATTCGATTTTTGAAAATCGTATAATTACAATCAATGGCTGTAACAACTATCTATTTAAAGTTGTAAACATTCCATAGCTTACTATCCTTGGTTGTCGATTCAAAATTTTAAACCATAGCATCTGGTCATTGAGTAGAGGAACTCAAAACAAGCTCCGTTTTATGGTGTCAAGTTCATTTTTAAGCTCGTCGTCCCATTTCGCTGCCCCGAAAAAGGTAATATCCCAATCTCGTGTTCTTCTTAGTTGAATATGCTTTTGCTGAGAATTTCGCTTAATCTGTTTTACTGGTTACTATTAGAATATTTGTAGAGTGTGTGATGTTCTCGTTCGTTGTTGGTTGATGCTCTTTGTTTTGTTTCTGGTCTTGTCGAGGTTAATATTTGCACCATTTGAGGATGTTGTTGTTATTGACTGTTAGCTTGCTAAAAGTCAAGATTGGTGTAGAAATGATTTAGTCTTTCAAGTGCTTACTGTAATAGTCAAATCTCGGCTTGTGACAGTTCGTTTGATGATAGTTTTATTTATTTATGATGTTATCGGTTTACCCCCTTGGAATACAGCCAGTCTAGTATGTCATTGAATATGTTTTATTTTGTTTTTTACGTTTCTTCTAAATCTAAAGTTTCAGGGTCATGAGTGGTAATGCATGGATCTTCGTTACATCATAAGTGTCTTGCTAATTTTGTAAAAAGTATGATTGTGCTCATCGTTTCTATCCTTTTATTCAAGATTCACCTGTTGTCGAAATAAAAACGATGTTATGTCGCCTTAAATGATCATAGTTTATGCCTCAGTGCTATTAATATGTTAGAATACTCCCCATAAGCCTTTTCCCTATAGAATTCTCTTCTTAAAACAGATTTTCAGACTTTGAGATTACCTCTGGGATAGAAGTTTCATTTTTATTTATTTTGGTAAGCATGAGTAGAATGGAGATGTTGTCTTGATTTAAATCCTTTTCCTTTCATTGCTTTCCTTGGCTTACAGCCCACTGTTGGGACTCATTTTATTTCTAAATATTGTTTGGCCCCACTAAAAATTCAAAACCTTGAGTTGTTGATTGTCAATATGCTTATAAGTGTCTGAGCCCCAAGGTTTACTCATATTCTCACTGATAGACTCCTACTGTTCTTGAGTACTCCTACCCTATTGCTGACTCAACTGTTCTTGATTCCCATATATGCTTTCTGATCTTGATAACGTATCATATGTTGTAAAAATCTAAGAGCTATTGAGTTTTTCATATTTGTTTGAGTCTGCTGACTAGAAACTGTCTATGTTGTGGGGTTCATTTTCTTTAGCATGTTAGAAGGGATAAAACTGGATCAACTTGCGTCACGATGGCTGATTTTGTCTCTGTTTTATGTGTCTCATTTAGTCTAAAGATTAAGTTTGTTCTTTTTCTTCTTGAGTTTCCTGGAATGCTATCATTTTAAGAAAAACATTGGTGATGCTGATCCATACGAAATGACTAGACTCATATCTGTTTTGCCAAACTTTGCTGACCCCATGATCAATCTATTCACAAGTCATTGTCGAATGAGTTTATTTAGGAGTCGAGATCAACATGAATTTAAACGCATTGTGAGCTTGTTGTAGACCATTCCATTAAGGTTCATAATTCCTGAAGATTGTCTATTTAGTTTTCTTCTAGGAGCATAGCCTGCCTCAAGGCTGTCAGCATTGTTAAGTTTCGTTTCTAAAGCATAGCTTTCTGTAGTATTATATATTCTGTTAAGTTTCCTGAAGTGCTGCAATCTATTAGTTCCAGAAAGTGTTGCAGGGATGCTGCTATTGTATTGATCTAATTTTCTTGTGGTTTTTTAATTTGAGATGTTTGTTTCAGTTAACTAGTTATTCCCTCTGTTACAAATATAATCCAGGTAAACAGATTTATTAAGTTCGTTTACAGCTTGTTATTTCCTTGTATTTCTCAAACTTCAGTCTTAAGTTACAAGTTGTTGCGCATGCCTGAGTATTCATTCATATGTCATTGCTATTGACTGTAGGCTGGTTCTCTGTTTAAAAAATTA
Organism: Solanum sejunctum; assembly: GCA_025642045.1. Taxonomy (NCBI): domain Eukaryota; kingdom Viridiplantae; phylum Streptophyta; class Magnoliopsida; order Solanales; family Solanaceae; genus Solanum; species Solanum sejunctum. The sequence continues at coordinate 32,784 of JAOTQJ010147176.1, forward strand.
GTTTGTTAGAATTAACGTACATATTCCTCTTGATGGATGTCGCTTCATTAGTTTGTTTGTATTGTTGTCTATGGGATCTATACGAAAATTTAGAGTGTGAATTGGACTAGTAGCAATAGAGTTGTCTGTGTTATTGGATTCAAGTTCCATACTCAGATTCACATAATTCATTTTGATTTAGGACTGTTATGGTTGTGTTGGCCTGCTATTGCTTTGGAGTTAAATGTCTTGCCTGTCATTTTGTTTCATAAGAGTCAGTATCATTATGTTATTGTTTTTGAGTCTCTTGCTAATCTTTAATTTTATTTCTTTGCATGAATGATGCTCCGAGTCCATTTTGGACTCCACAAACTGCATTCCTTGGGCCATGGAGGACCAAATCTCCTCTTCGAGTCAGGTTCCTCAAACCATAGATCAAGAAGTAATCTACAAAGTCATGGCAGCAACCAGGCAGGGTCAAACATGAGGAATTAAAACGAGCTATCATTTGGGTTTGCTAAGCCCAATCTTTTTTTTTTAATTCCTCCCTTTTCATTATTTGCAAATGTTTGCTATTTGTTTTGGATGCTAACGTTTTGTTTATTAATGGTTTCAATATAATTAGATGCCCAGTGTGTCAAACCATTTATGTTATTTCGTCTAGTCTCATTTTATTTTTTGAAATCAATTCTTGATTTTTGAGTTTGAGTTTGAATCGATTTTTGAGTTTGAGTTTGAATCGATTTTTGATTTTCGAATTATGTTTCTTTTCAAAAAGTCATGTTTCACCATAACAGAAATGACAACTCTACTGGGTAATTTAATTAGGTTCTAATCATTAAATTATGTGTTTGACTAATTACTTTCTATGTTTTCTTATTTGCTTTATCTGTTTAAGTTCAATATTAAATTGTCATTTGCATTTCATGGCATCTTTCTTTTTTATTTTTTTGTATTTGGAAGGACGGTTTCTGCGAGCCCGCAGCCGGATCTCCAAATATGTAACCCTTTGGGATAAGTGGCAAGATTGTTTATTCGTCCAATGCTTGTCATAGTTTCCAGCTCAGGTTGTCCGCCTGGGTACCCGGTCTATTCAAACCCACTCTTAGATAACTAGGATAGAGCCAAAAT
>JAOTQJ010147185.1:0-10094 GCA_025642045.1 Solanum sejunctum
ATAGCTTATACATCGAGGCAATGGAAGGTGCATGAGCATAATGAAACGCCCTAAAAAGTGCACGAAAATATTCCTATGAATCCATAATCTTAAATTCCATATATCTCAAAATTCCATATGAAATGGGTACTACCTCTATTATAGAGAAACCATATCAAAATGTGATTTTCCAAAGTTGATGAAAAATTAAATCGATCTGCGCTCATGATGTAATGTAGCTAGGGCGCGAACTAGTGTGTATTTTATGCCAGTTTTCCTGTTTTGGTAAAAGGCTTTGATGCCTTGGGCGTAAGCCTTCGTATGCATAATAACACCTATATATAGTCATTTTTCAACCATATATCATTCAAGACATTCCCCAAAACCCTCTCAAACACTTAGCCAAATATTTCATTCAAAATTAAGTGTCCCAAACTCTTTTAGGATCACAAGGAATTCTGTCATGCTTCAAGTGCCCATTCAAATCTTCATCAAGGAAATCTCAAAAGTTGATATATGTGGGTTTGAACTATTGATTCCCTCCACCCATAGTGCCCAACCTTTTGTTTTTAGTAGATTGCATGTTTTCAAGTTAATTTATCCATAGGTATCTCTTATTATGAATTGATTAAGAACAATGTTGGGGTTTCATGAAATGTTGATTTTTTAAGCATGTTTTAAGCTATGAATTAATAATCTATGATGAGATTTGATAAGGGATTTCAACGTATCTTGAATGAGGATGTTACCAAGTTTTGGTGGGTTGATTTCCATTAAGTTTTCTCACATGATTTCACTCTTGAATTGTATGATTTTGAACTAGCATTACACGCCTACCAAGTTTTTGATAAAATGTTCGATTAAGTATTCTTAAGTTATTGAAGGTATATTGCATGGCTTATGAGCTAAATGACTTATGATGATGAAAAGAATGTATGAATGTGTTGATTTCTTGAAAAGTATCTATAGTGTTGCAAGTTGACCACACCTTGTTAAGGGGGTGGTATGCCTCAATCGCCTTATCAGGGGGTGCTATGCCCGTACTATCACGTTGAGGGGTATATACCTCATTTGCCTTGTCGGGGGGTGGTAAGCCCATACTACCAATTGAGGGGTAGATAGCTCAATCGTCTTGTCGAGAGGTGGTAAGCCCGTACTACAAATTGAGGGATATATACCTCAATCGCCTTTTAAGGGGGTGGTATTCCTTAGAGTCCATGTACTATTTTGCTTGGGTCTATGATGATAGTCTCTTCCTACACATGTGTTATGTTATATATATAACCATGTTTTACTTTAATCATTGATTATGCATGCTGTGTATCTAATATACTATCTCTTGCTTATGTATACATATTTTGATTATGATGCCTATCTTTTGTTGCATTGCATCCTACTTACTTAGTACATTCAAATGTCCTAATGCATACTCTATGCCTACATGATGTTACCATGTACGAACTGGAGCCCCTCACGATTATCATCCCCGTGGCTAGTTGGTCATCTTAAAGAATAGTTATTGGCGAGTCCTCAAGTTCGGGGACACTAGCTTTGGCACTAATACTTTTGTTATCTCTTATGTTGAACTTGATACTAAAAGGGTGAGCCCAGAAAGTTTCTTGGCCCCGCCCATTCTATTTTAGAGGTGTTGTTGGACAAGTTATGTTATTATACTTTAAGGTTTGACTCTTTTGATGATTTATGCTATTAAAGACTTCCTTATACTCTTTTATTGTTGTTTACTTTGCTTTCGTGACCAAGGATGTCTAAATAATATTCTAAAAGGCTTGTTTGGGGTCCCTTTGGGTTCTGATTTGTCATATCACTTCTAGTCCTAAGGCTTGGGTCGTGACAATCTTAGTATAAGAACACTAGGTTGTTAATAGTCCTCGTTATCCAACACACCGTATTGATTAAAGTCTCATTCGTGGTTGTGATGTACACCACAACTATGAGTAAGAGGATATGAGGCGTTTTAGGAAATATTTCCTTTTTTACTGATCTGTGTTATGCTATAGGAGTTAAGGTAAGGTCTTCCCATAATGAATGTTCTTTGCTATTTTATGATCCCATACCAAGAGGAAGAAGAGCTCCTACACCCGAAGAACAACTATTTCAGGAAGAGTGCTGGGATGCTATTGTCATGTTAGCTCAAACTATGACTAATCATGGCCCGATCCCCTCATGCTCCTACCTCGGCATCTATAGTGAGGGATTTTATAAGGATGAATCCACCAGAGTTCCATGGGTCTAAAGTAGATGAGGACCCTCAATAATTTATTGACAAGGTGTACAAAGTGTTGGCTATCATGGGTGTTAAATTAGAGGAGAAAGTAGAGTTAGAAGCCTAGCAACTCAAAGGGGTGGACTAAATATGGTTTACCCAATGGAAAGAGGAAAAGGGGAACAACAATGTGATCCTTTGGAAGGATTTTAAAGCAGAATTTCACAATTGCTTCTTCTTTCTAGAGCTAAGGGAGGCCAAAATGATGGAATTAGAGAATCTAAAGCAAGAGTCAATGAGTGTGAGGGAGTATGCCCTCAAGTTCAACCAACTCTCTAAATATGCTCCATAATTGGTGGCCGAGTCAAGGTCTTGAATGAATAAGTTTGTTATGGATAAGTTTGTTATGTATCCAATTTAGTGAATAAGGAGCGTCATGCTATTATGTTGACATGTGATATACATTTGTCCTGCCAAAAAGTTTGAGGGGGAGAAGTTGAGAAATAGGAGGGGTAATTAGACCAAGAGGACCCATTTTTAAGATAGATTCCAAGGTCCTAAGGGTGTTCAGTTTAATCAAGGCCAAAGGACTTCCAATGTTCCTAATAGGAGGTTGCTAATGATAACACAAGATTCCAAGATGGTGGTGTTGTGGTGCCTAATGCTATGTACCCGAGATGTGGTAGAGGCCATGATGGCCTATGTTTGAGAAACACCAACACTTGCTATAGTTGTGGAGAAGTGGGTGTCATAAGATGTTTGATTGTCCACATAATCAAAATAAGGGTAGAGATGGTTGTCCACATGGCCGAGGTGCAAATGTGGTTCCTAGTAGAATGGGGGGTCAAAAAGGTGGTGCCCCAAGGCACAACCAATTCTATGCTCTTCAAGGGAGGCAAGGAGTAGATGAGGGGCTCGATGCTGTCACTAGTATGTTAAAAGTCTTTGATTTTGATGTGTCTGCACTGATAGAACTTGGTGCCACTCTTTCTTTTGTTACTCCTTTTGCTGCCAAAAAGATTCATATTGAACCCGAATTATTGTATGAGCCTTATGAGGTATCTAATCTTATTGGTGCATCCATTGTTTTATGAGGGTCTATAGAAATTGTTCCTTTCTCATTTTGCATAAAATATTGCCTTGTGATTTTGTTGAGTAGGACATGGTAGATTTTGATGTCATTCTTGGGATGGATTCTTCTATGCATATTATGCCTCTATTGATTGTAGAAATCGTAGGTCAAAATCAATTCCCTAATGAACCCGTCCTTGAGTGGAAGAGTCATGATGTGATGCTCAAGGGTATATTCATTTCTTGCATTAAAGTGCAAAAATTAATTTCTAAGGGGTATCTCTATCATCTTGTGAGGGTGAGGGATGTTGAGTCCAAAGTCCTTGCTATAGAGTAGATTTTGATAATTAATGAATTCCTTGATGTCTTTCTCGATAAGTTTCTCGGTGTTCCTTCCAAAAAATTCAACCCATTTCTATTCCCTCTTATCGTATAGCCCCGGCGGAGTTAAAGGAGCAACTGAGGGATTTGTTGGAGAAGGATTTTATTAGGCCTAGCTAACTACCTTTGGGTGCACCATTATTGTTTGTGAAGAAGAAGGATGGTACTCTTAGAATATGCATTGACTATTGGCAACTTAATAGGGTCCCTATAAATAATAAGTATCCTCTACAAGGACTTATTATCTTTTTGACCAACTTCAAGGGGGTAGTCACTTCTTTAAGATTGATCTTCGATCCAGGTATTACCAAGTGAAAGTGAGGGAGTGTGACATTCCCAAGAGAGCCTTCCAAACTAGGTATGGGTACTATGAGTTTGTGGTTATGTCCTTCAGTTTAACTAATGCACTAGCTATATTCATAAATCTTATGAATAGGATCTTTAAACCCTACCTTGATTTGTTCATGGTGGTATTTATTGATGATCTCCTGATCTATTCCCAGAGTAAGGGGGAGCATGTGGCTCACTTGAGAGTGGTGTTACGAATCTTGAGGGAGGAGAAGTTCTATACAAAGTATGAGAAATGTGAGTTTTGGTTGACATAGATTATATTTCAAAGGCATGTGGTGTCGAGTGCTGATATTAAGGTGGATCTTAAAAAGAGGAAAGTAATTAGAAATCGGCTTATACCTTTGACTCCATCAGATATTAGAAGTTTCTTAGGCTTAGCCAGTTACTACCAGAGGTTTGTGAATGGGTTCTCTCCTATTGTTTCTCCCATGACTAAGTTGGCCCAAAGTAAGGAATAATTTTTGTGGACCAATATGAAAAGAGTTTTCAAACCATTGAAAGATAAGCTTGTCTTCACTCCTACCTTGTCTCAATTGGAAGGGTTTATTATGTATTATGATGCCTCAAGAATTTGTTTGGGTTGTGTTTTGATGGTAAAGTGATAGCTTATGCCTCTAGACAACTTAAGGTGCATAAAAATAATTATCTTACCCCTGATCATGAATTTGCCGCTGTGGTATTTACTTTGAAACTTTTTCATCATTACTTGCATGGGGTGCATATTGATGTGTTTACCGATCATAAGAGTACAATATGTGTTAACCCAAAAAGACCTCAACTTGAGATAATGAAGGTGGTTAGATCTTCTTAAAGATTATGATATGAGTGTGCATTATCACCCCGCTAAGGCTAATATTGTGGTCGATGCTTTGAGTATGGTGTTTTGGGTAGCCTAGCTTATGTTGATGATGGGGGCAAAGAGGTGGATATAGAGGTTCATTGGTTGCCTAGATTAGGAGTTAGGTTGGAGGATGTTGGTAATCGTGGAGTAGTGATGGTTGATGATTCTAAATCTTCATTGATTGAGGAGGTGAAGGCAAAGCAAGATCTTAACCCCGCCTTGTTAGAGTTGACGACCTTGGTGAGAGGTGGTAATGTGGAGGTTTTCTCCCAAGAGGGAGATGGTACACTTATGTACAAGGTACTTTGTGTGTTCCTAGTGTGGATGACTTAAAAGAGAGGATTCTTGATGAGGCTCATAATTCTTCCTATTCTATTCACCCCAGTTCCACAAAGATGTATAGAGATTTGAGGGAAATGTTTTGGTGGGGTAGCATGAAGAGAGATATTTCTAAGTTTGTATCCAGTTGCCATAATTGCCAATAAGTCAAAGTCGAGCATCAAAGGTTAGGTAGCCTAGCCCAATATATAGATATTACTACTTAGATATGGGAGGAAATTAAATAGACTTTGTGGTTGTGTTGCCTAAGAGTAAAAAGTATTTCGATTCTATTTGGGTTGTGGTTGATAGAATGACAAAGTTATCTCACTTCCTATCGGTTAAGAATTCATATGGTACCGAAGATTATGCTAGATTGTACATTCATAAGTTGGTCAGATTGCATGGTGTGCCTTTGTCTATCATTTCAGATAGTGGTGCTTAATTCACTTCTCACTTTTCGAGGTCCTTCCAAAGAGGTCTTGGTACCAAGTAAAGCTTAGTATGGCCTTTTACACTCAATTGGATACGCAAGCATAAAAAACTATCCAAACTCTTGAGGATATGCTTAGAGTTTGTGTTTTGGATTTTAAGGGGGGTTGGGATGAACATCTTCAACTCATTGAGTGTACAACAATAGTTATCATTTGAGCATTAGTATGGCTCCTTTTGAGGTCTATATGGTAGGTGTTATAGGTACCCAGTTGGATGGTTTGAGGGGAAGATGATTTTGTTAGGCCCAGATTTGGTCATAGAGGCCATGGAGAAGGTGAGGTTGATAAGGGAATGCTTGAAAGTAGCCCAAAGTTGACAAAAGTCCTATGCCGATGTGAGGAGGAGGGATCTTAAATTTAAGGTTGGTGATTGGGTCTATTTGAAGGTCTTACCCATGAAGGGCATGATTCGTTTTGTTAACCAGGGTAAATTGATCCTAAGATTTGTGGGTCTTTATAGAGTGTTGAGGAGGATCGGTAAGGTGGCCTATGAGTTAAAGTTTCCCAATGTGATGAGTATGGTTCATCTGGTCTTCCATATATCTATGTTGAGGAAATGTGTGGGTGACCCAAGTGCTATCCCTCTTAATGCCACAGGTGTTATGGAATACAATTTAATTTATGAAGAGGTTCCAGTCGAAAGTTTTGATAGATAAGTGAAGAGGTTGAGGAACAAGGATGTTGCTTCCGTCAAGGTTCTTTGGAGAAATCAACAAGTTGAGAGTGCTACATGGGAAATCGAGGTGGACATGCAAAAGCGATATCTTTATCTCTTCCGCTCTGTTCAAGCCTAAGGTACTTATTCTAAGTCCCCTATATGATTTCAAGTCTTAAGTTTTAGCCTTTTATGTTATTTGCATGCATTAATGTTTACGTTGGAAATCTTATGGTGATTTTGACACTTATGTTGAGGTTTTTGAAATGCTATTTAAATGCATTTGTTGCATTCATGTGTTGGCTGAAAACATCTTGATTACTTCTCTTATATATTTTCTTTGACATTCGGGGACAAATCTTCCCAAGGGGGAGATATTGAAATGCCCCAAAATGTGCCCGAAAATGTGCCTTGGAAATACTCATGATCATAATTTTCATGTATCTCAAAATTCATGTGTGATATCAAAACTCCAAATTCAATTTCATGATCAGGGGGCAAAATTGAGTGGAAAATAGGTATAATCACGATTTTAGAGCAATTGTATTAAAATTTGATTTTCCAAAGTTGACGAAAAACATAATCGATCTGTGCTCCTGGTACGACACGGCCAGGGCACGTGATAATACACAAAGCATAGATGACACCAATATAAGTGGCATGTACCCCTCAAGATCATTCACAAGGAGTCAAGCAATAGATCTCCAAGACCCACAAGCAATGTTCATGAAAAAGGAAGCATTAGAGGAGCTTGAGAGTCACCAAAGAAAGGCTTACAATATGTGGAAGGTCTATCAAGGTGAGAAGAAGGAAGAAAAGAGGCCATGTGTGCAAATGGCTACTAATTAAATTCAAGGATTTGAAAAGAAGGCAACCAAAAAAGGCCCTTGCTCATTAAGGGCAAAATTATAAAGAAAATGTCTTCTTTTATATACTTAGTATAAATAACTTTATTTTATGACTTGAAAGACTTAGACTATGTTGAATATTAAATTATCAAATTGTAGTATCTTCTTAATTGAGTAATTAGTGAGTAATATGGGTGAACTCTTAGAATTTTTAGTTGACTTATTTGCTTTGTTGAAGGTTGCCCATTTGTGGTTCTTAGTTTCCTTCAATTTTTTCCTTCTAGGGCTTGATTTGAGTTGTTGATATCAATTGAGAGGTGAGGGTTTTAGTCCCTTGTCACCTATAATTTCAATAGCTTGAATTTAATATACATTTCTTTCTATCTTTGTTCCCTTTTTCCTTTGTTTATTGTTTGATATTTATCAGTGCGGACCAATGTTAATTTTGTGCCAATTTTCCCATTTCGGTCCAAGGCATTGAGACCTTTGTCCTAAGCCTTCCTATGCATAAAACACCTATATTAAGGAATTTTTCAGCCTTATATCAATCAAGACATTCCTCAAAACTCTTTGAAACACTTAGCCAAAGGTTTCATTCAAAATCAAGTGTCCCAAACTCATTCCGGATCAGAAGGAATTCATTCAAGCTTCAAATTCTCATTCAAATCTTCATCAAGGAAATCCCCATAGTTAAGGTATGTGGGTTTCAATCATCGGGTCCTTTTACCCATGGTACCCAATCCTTTTTATAGTAAATTGCATGTTTTCAAGTTGATTTATGAATGGGTATTTCTTTTTATGAATTGATTATGAGTTATGCTAGGGTTTCATGAAATGTTGATTGTCTAAGCATGTTTTAACCTATGAATTTATAATCTATGATGAGATTTGATGAGGGATTTCAATATATCGTGCATGAGGGTGTAACCAAGTGTTGGTTGATTGATTCACATTAATTTATCTGACATGATTTCACTCTTGAATTTCATAATTTTGAACTAGCATTACACACCCGCCAATTATTTGACAAAATGTCCGGTTAAGGATTCTTGAGTTATTGAAGGTCTATTGCTTGGTTTATGAGCTAAATGACTTATAATGCTGAAAGGAATGTATGAATGTGTTGATTTCTTGAAAAGTATCTATAGTGTTGCAAGTTGACCACACCTTTGAGGGGGTGCTATGCCTCAATCACCTTGTTGGGGGGTGTTATGCCTATATTACCCATTGAGAGGTATATACCTCAATTGCCTTTTCAGGGGATGGTAAGCCCATACTACCAATTGAGGGTAGATACCTCAATCGCCTTGTTGGGGGGTGGTAAGCCCGTACTAATGATTGATGGGTAGATACCTCAATAGCCTTCCAAAGGGGTGGTATGCCTTAAAGTCCAAGTACTAGTTTTCTTGGTCTATGTGATGGTCTCTTCCTACACATGTATTATGTTCTATAGAAACATGATTTAATTCAAGTATTGATCATGCATGCCATGTTGTTAATGCACTATATGTTGCTTATGTATATGCATTTTCATTATGTTGCCTATGTCTTGTTGCATTGCATCCTTCACACTTAGTACATTGAAACGTACTATCATATACTCTATACCTATAGGATGTTGCCATGTAAGAACCGGAGCCCCTCACAATCATCCTCCCCATAGCTAGTTGGTCATCTTGAAGAATAACTATTAATGATTCCACAAGTTCAGGGACACTAGCTTTGCACTCATACTTTTGTTATCTCTTATGTTGAACTTGATACTAAAAGGGTGAGCTGGGAAATTGTCTTGGACCTCGCTTAATCTATGCTAGAGATGTTGGATAAGTTATGTAATTATGCTTTGAGCTTTGTCTCTTTTTATTATTTATGTTGTTAAGGACTTCCTTTAGTCCCTTTACCCTTGCTTATACTCTTTTATTGTTCTTTACTTTGCATCTGCCACCAAGGATGTGTATATAATATGCTAAGAGACTTATTTGGGTTCCCATTTGCCATGTCATGTCTAGGCCCTAGGATTGGATTGTGACACATAATTACCCCATTTATGATCTTGAGTTAGCGGCGACGGTATTTCTCTTAGTTATTTAAGGATGCTATTTGTATGGGGTACTGTGGATGATTTCACTAATCACAAACGTTGCAATATCTGTTCACTTAAAGGGATCTTAACTTAAGGTAAAGGAGAAGGATGGAACTCCAAAAGAGGTTATGACATGAATGTAGAATATCATCCCAACATTATAAATATTGTTGGGGATACTCTTAGTGGACTATCAATGGAAAGTGTGGCTCATCTGGGTGAAAGGTAGGAAGAGCTAGCAAAAGATATCCACCATTTGGCTAGATCGGCTGTTAGTTCGACCGACTCTAATGATAGTGGTGTTCATGTTCAGAATGAGGCTGAATCTTCTGTGGTTGTTGAGGTCAAGGCAAAGGAAAAATTAGACCCATCCCTAGGTTGTGTTGAAGAGGTTGGTTACCGGAAGTAAGATAGAAGTTTTCTCCCAAAGGGGAGATAGTGTAATTCGGTACCAAGATTGATGGTGGATTCTGGATGTTATTTATTTTAGGGAAATGATCATGATTAAAGCCCATAACTCTCATTATTTTGTTCACTCGGGAGTTACCAAAATGCATCGGCACTTGAGGGAAGTGTACTAGTGGCATAGTATGAAAAAGACAATACTAAGTTATATATATATTTGGGAGTTGGTTAGACTAAGTGGTATGCCTACCTTCATTATATCGGATTGTGGTATCTAACTTACTAATTGCTTTTGGAAATCATCTAAAAGGGGGCTTGGCCCTAAGATAAAGTAGAGATATATACCACTTTTCATTCTCAATCTATTGTGCAAGCCAAGATGACAATTCAAACGTTGGGGGATATGTTGAGGTCTTGTGTGTTGGAACCTAAGGTTAATTGGGG
>JAOTQJ010147185.1:12256-31054 GCA_025642045.1 Solanum sejunctum
ATGAGTCATAGGTCTCACTATGACTCGTATAGGTGGAGTTCCTAGCAAGGACTAGTGAGCCAAAAGTTTGGACCAAGAATTGAAGGCCTAGACTACTAAAAGAAGCATACGAGTAGTAGCCCAAGCAATGACTCGTAATAGTGAGTCATAGAAGTCAAGTCCAAAATGCTAGAAGTTGACTATGAAACCCTGATTATGACTCGTAGGTCACCCTACGAGTCATATCTGCGGGACGTACCTACTGCTAGTTGTCTTTTTTATTTAATTTTTAAGGTGAAACTGTAAATAGTATAAATACTTAATGATAGGGTTTTAGAAGAGACAACAAACTTCAAAACTTTTCAGAATTGAATATTTTGGAGATTCACTTTGAATTTTCTCTCTAAAATATTTCTAGGGTTTAGTGTAGATTTCAATTTTTAATTTGAAGAGCCACTTTGATGGTTTGGAAAATCACATTGTATTCATCTTCCATTTATCAAAGCTTGTAGCTTCCAACTTGAAGGTATTTTTGTTTTTCATTGTTTTGGGTAAACTCTCAACCATGTCTTTTGCATTCATTATTGTTGATTTTGCTTAGCCATGAGTAGCTATGCACCCACAACTTGGGGTTGTGGGAACCATGAATAGTTGACTTAAAATAACCTAGACTTTGTGCATTTCTTTGATTAGAGTTTTGGATGTATTGTTTATTTCTCTTTGTTTTGATTGTTGTTTGGTGGTGGCCAACACCAAAACCCACCTACTATCACGATAATGACAAAGGTAGTGATGAATAGGAAAAGGAAAGTAAATGATAGGATTTGATTGATGTATTCTCGTCTAATCAACCATACTTAACCAAGGGAAGGTTGGCTGGGACAATAGGTAATGATTAGTTGATACACCATGGTTTCTAACCAAGAGCCATGGTCAAATTCAACCTTCACCTTCACAAGAGGACTGAAGAACCTAAGTTACCCTCATATATGCGAATTCCCAATTAGGGTTATGTCGTCTAAGGTAATTGAGTCTCTGAATCATGGGGATCACAATTTCAAAGTTGTCCCTCAATTTTGATTGTGTTCTTACGTATTTAGCATAGTGTAACTTTAGTTCTTCATTTTGAACCTTAAACCCTGCCTCCATTTTAGAGGATATAGTAATAGATGCTTGAAATGATTGATAGTGGATCTAAATAGTCAAACCCCGTACTCCCTATGGATTCGACCCTAACCTCTGAGTAGGTTTATTACTGACTATGATCGTTTTCTTATTGGAGTGTGAACATAAAAAGTTATGGCGTCGTTATCGCGATATACGACTAGGTTCTTGACTTGATTTCACTATTAATTAGTTTAAGTATTAATTTCTAGATTGTCCTGTATTTTACTTTTATTTTTATTTTTGTTATTTGATTTTATTTGTGAGGTGTACTAGGTTGTATGCCCAACTCAAATAGCTAGGTAATCCCTTTGCTATGATTAATTTGGAGGTCCATCGACTTACTAGAAGAATGACTTATATGAATGAAGATATTGCAGTTGAGGAAGAAATTAATGTGAATAATGATGATGATGTGGTAAGAGAGGAGAATCCACCACCAAGGGTTAATAGGCCATAACTTAGGGATTTCAATGAAGATGCTTATGGTTGGAATCAATATCGCTTGAACTTTATGGCCATGGATGTTACTGGTGCTATAGTATTGCCACTATTATCTGCAGACGCTAAGTTCTTGATATAGAATGGATTACTTCAAATGCTCCAAAACTATGGTTTACTCATAGAGTTACCTTCAGAGGATCCACATCGCCATCTCCATAATGTCGTCTTTGTTGGCAAAAGTGTCATAGGGACACAAAATCTTTCTTTGGATGCAGTTGGCTTGCGGTTATTCCCATTGTCACTAACTGCTAATGTAGCTGTGTGTTAGTGTGAGATTTGTCAAGGTATAATAACAAGTTGGGCAAAGCTTCAAAGAGTTTTTCTAGAAAGATATTTTCCAAGGTCAAAGAAGCTTAAGCTCAAAGATCAATAAACAATTTTGAACAATTTCCCAGTGACACTATTAGTACCACATGGGAGAGATTCACCAAATGTTTCTAAATGGTTCCTGATCACAAGATTATTGATGATACCTTGGTGGAGATTTTCTATTAGGCACTTGACGATAATAGTCAAGCTTGTGCTGACACAATCATCGGAGGCATGTTTCTTGATCAACCTTTTTCCATTGATCGCAGAAAGGATGAGCAATAATGAACAAGCTAAGTTCAATCAAGAGATTATGCAACAACTGGCTCAACTCTGCACAAACATGGACTTGGTTTCAAAGCAAAATCAAACGAGTATTCAAGCGGTGACACACCAATATCCTATGGCTCTAATGTATGATGAACCATTCTTTGATGGAGATGCTTGCTTCATGAGTAACTAATCGATGGGTTTCTGGAACAACACCCAACGGTCCAATTCAGACTATTGGAGGCAAGGTTCTAGGAATCAAGGTCAGAACTACCACCGTGATGGAGCATGTAGAGACAACTAAGGTGGTTATTATGAAAGGGAGAGAGTGTTAGAAACCGAATGGGGTAGAAGATATGGTTATAGAAATGGTCCTTATGTTTCACCCCAAAACCGTGATACTGGGCCAAATATTTCAAGGATTAAAGAGATGTTTGATAAGTTGTTGAAAAGAGCTGACCACCGAGATGAGACCTTAAAAGGAATAAAATCGGACATTTCAAGCATAAACGAAAAGATAGAGTCTCGCTCAGTGGCTATTAAACAATTGGAACAACAATTTGGGCAAGTTTCTTCCAAAATGGCACTTTACTAAGAAATACAGTTCAAAATCCAAAGAATGATGGGCATTGCATGGAGGTTATAACTAGGAGTGGTAAAAGCACCATAGATCCCACTATGTTGATAGTTGTGGATGAGAGTAACAAGAAGAGTGATGATAAAAAAGCTAAAATGAATGTAGCACATGGGCAACCTAAGAGGTTCAAGACCTTTCTAAGACCTCCATTTACTTTTCGGTAAAGGCTTAAGAAGCAACAAGAAGACGGAAAGGTTGAGCACCATTTAGCAATGATCAAGAAGCTATTAGTAAGCATTTCTTTGATTGAGTATTTAGACAAGATACCAGGTTATGTAGGTGCATAAAAGTTCTAGTCAAGAAGAAGCAAACGGTGAGTCAAATATCTCCCAAAAGTTCCAACATTGTAGTGCCATCACTACCAAGTCTTTGGTCCAAAAATATGAAGACCTAGGTGCTTTCACTATACCATACATAGTTAAGAAATTAACATTTGCCAAAGCACTTTGTGAGCTGGGTGCTAGCATAAATTTGATGCCACTCACTATCTTCAAAAGTCTTGGATTGGTTACTCATATCCTTACAAAGATGTGGTTACTAATGGCAGATAGAAAAATCAAGAAACATGTGGGGGGGTACTTTATGATGTGCTGGTGAACATAGCCTGCATACTTTGTCATTCTTGATTGTGAAGTTGATTTGGCAGTTCCTATCATTTTGGGGAGACCTTTCTTAGCCACAAGACACACTTTGGTTGATATGTAGAAAGGATTGCTCACATTCAGGTTTGGTGAATAAGCAATGGTGTTCTAGGTCTGTTAACAAAGTAGTAAAGGCTGTGATTTTAGGGTAATCTCAGTGATTGAAATGGTCGATTATGATGAGTCAGAGGTTCCAGTTGAGATAAGTCTTGGAGTTCATACTTTGGAAGCAGTGTTAATGAATTTTAATGGTTATTATATTTCAGATTATGGGGAGACAGTGAATTCTCTTGGGGTATCATTTGGCCTGAGACTTTAGGAAAAATTAGAACTTGATCTGCAAAATAGGGAATCTCCACCCATAAAGCCTTTCATAGAGATCCAACCGGAGTTTGATTTTAATCCACTCCCATAACATTTGAAATATGCATTTCTAGGAGAGCATGATACATTGCCGGTCATCATCGCTACAAATTTGAGTGAACATTAGGCAGAGGTTGTTGTAATAGTATTGAAAAAATTCAAACTGCAT
Organism: Solanum sejunctum; assembly: GCA_025642045.1. Classification (NCBI taxonomy): domain Eukaryota; kingdom Viridiplantae; phylum Streptophyta; class Magnoliopsida; order Solanales; family Solanaceae; genus Solanum; species Solanum sejunctum. The sequence continues at coordinate 16,293 of JAOTQJ010147185.1, forward strand.
TATTAGGTGGACTATTGCAGATATAATTAGCATCCCTCCTGGCATATGCACTCATAATATTCAAATGGTTAAGGACTACAAGTGCAGTGTTAAGCACCAACGATAGTTAAATCCTCAAATGCAAGAAGTGGTTCGAAAAGAAATCATCAAGTGGTTAAGATGAAGGGGTAATCTTCTCTTATTGCAGGAAGTAAGTGGGTGAGCCCTATGTTGTTTGTCCCGAAGAAGGTGGTATCGCAGTAGTGCCAAATGGGAAAAATGAGTTGCTTTCCATATGACAAGTCACCAAATCAAGAGTGTGATTAAGATGCTTGATATACTAGTAGAAAAAGGTTGGTACTGCTTCCTTGATGGCTATTCGAGGTACAATCAAATTGTCATAGCATTAGAGGATCAAGAGAAAAACACATACACATGCCCTTATGGCACCTTTGCATTCAAAAGGATGTCATTTAGATTGTGTAATGTTCTAGCCACATTTCAAAGATGCATGATGTTTATTTTCTCATACATGGTGGATAGTATGATTAAGATGTTCATGGATGATTTTAGTGTTGTGGGTCAAAACTTTGAGGACTGTCTATTACATTTGCATGATGTTTTGTAGAGATGTGTAGAAAGTTACCTGGTGTTGAATTGGGAAAAGTGTCACTTCATGGTTAAGGAAGAGCTTGAATTTCGAGTAAAGGCATTGAAATTTATAAAGCAAAAATTAAGGTGATTGAGAAACTTCCACCATCGATCTCAGTAAAAATGGTTAGGAGCTTCTTGGGCGATGCTGGAATCTACTAGCGCTTCATAAAAGATTTATCCAAGATTTCGCATCCATTGTGCAAATTGTTAGAGAAAGATACCAAGTATGTGTTTGATGATGCCTCTATGCAAACTTTCAAAGAGTTAAAGAGAAGATTGATTTCAGCACCTATCACTGCAGCCCCGGATTAGTCAAAGCCCTTGAATTAACATATGATGCTAGTGTTGTTGCATTAGGTGTGGTGTAGGGACAATGCAAGAAGAAAGTCCTATATCCTATTTATTATGTAAGCAAAGGACTGAATATCGCCCAGAAAAACTACACGATCACTGAACAAGAGTTATTTGCATTGGTCTTTGCATTTGAGAAACTTTGGTCTTACTTTATAGGAGCGAAAGTGATAGTACACACGAACCATGTGTCACTCAAGTATTTGATGGCCAAGAAAGATGCAAAGCCTAGGTTGATCTGATGGGTGCTTCTTCTGTAAGAATTCAACTTTGATGTGATTGATAGAAAAAGGTCAGAGAATCAAGTTCCAAATCGCCTTTCCAAATTAGAGGATGGAGCTATGGTGCAGTTTGATGAAGGTCTGATGTTGATAATCCTTTCTTGATGAATTGGTGTTGGCGGCTTCACATGATCTTATTCCTTGGTTCATCGACTATGCCAATTACCTTATCAGTGATATTATACCCTCTGATCTCAATATCCATCAATGTTGCAAGTTCATGCATGATGTGAATAAATCCTTTTGGGTGAGCGATACTTGTTTCATGTATGTACTGATAGGATCATATGTAGATATGTTCCAGAAGTGGAGATGATGAGCACCCTTGATGCATGCGATTTCTCATTAGTTGGTGATCACCATAGTAGAGCTTATACGACTTACATACTATTAAAGTGTGGATACTTTTCGCTTCTATACATCAACATGCTCATGACTATATCAAGTCTTGTGATAGATGTCAAAGAGAGGGTGGAGTTTCACGGAGGCAAAAGCTTCCTCTTAATATTATTTTCATGATCAAGTTGTTTGATGTCTGGGGCATTGACTTCATGGGACACTTTGTTATCTCTCATGGGAATAAGTATACCCTAGTTATTGTAGACTATGTCTATAAATAGGTGGAAGTCGTAGCCCTACCAAACAATGAGGGCAAGAGTGCCATAGGTTTTGTTTGGAGAAACATTTTTTCCAACTTTAGAACACCTCGAGCAATTATTAGTGATGGAATCTCTCATTTCTACAATATATTATTCAAGGAAATCCTTGGAAAGTATAGTGTAAAGCATCGGGTGGCAACGCCTTATCACTACCAAACTAGTGGGCAAGTAGAAGTATCGAATAGAGAGATAAAATAAATCTTGTCCGAGACTATAAATGTGAATCATAACGAATGGTTCTGAAAGTTGGATGATGCATTATGGGCTTATCCCACCGCATTCAAAACAGCAATTAGTATGACTCCCTACCAACTGGTTCTTGGAAAGTTTTGTCACTTATATGTCGAGTTGGAGCATAAAGCAATGTGGGCATTAACGAAGCTCAATCTAGATTGGAATGGAGCAAAAACATCTAAATCAATGCATATTAATGAGATAAATGAGTTCAAATTGAGCGCGTATGAAAGTTTTGCATTGTACAAACAAAGAATGAAGATTCAGCATGACCGCAAAATTGAGAATCGCCAATTTGCACTAGAGGACATGGTGTTGCTTTACAACTCTTGATTGAAGTGGTCTCCTGGGAAGCTCAGATCTAAGTGGATGGGGACTTTCCGCATAATACATGTCTTTAATTATGGTGTTATCAAACTAGAATGCAGAGATGGAAAGATCTTCAAGGTAAATGACCAAAGTGTTAAGCTCTACATGGGTGACTTGGAAGAAATTAAGATAGTTGAGGATTGGGACCAAGAAGATGCATAAATACCAAAGATCATCTCATCGTGCCGCGACATTAAATCAAACACTTCTTGGGAGTCAACCCAAGGTATGTCCCTTATTTGTCCCTTATCGCTTACATGTTTTTATTTGAGGACAAAGTATTTTCTTTTTGTGGGGTGTGGGAAGTTATGAATTAGGGTAAAGTCTAAGTAGCCTCGAGTCCATAACTTCTCTTATTTTTGATCCCAAGATTTTCTTGCTATGTTTCTATTTTCTTGTGGATGCTTTTAATTTCTGGTAAACCAACATATTTAGATAGTGTGTAATTTATAGATATACAGTAGTTAGAATCTTTTTGTAACATCCCACACCTTACATGTAGTAGTCCTATGCACATGAAACATGATATGGCTTTGTCTAATTAACGCCTATTTTAAAAAAGTGCTTAAATCTCAAATTAGAGGGTGATGTGTATGTCTAACACTTACGAGAGTCGAGCGTATACAAGTTTTAAGTCAAATTGAGGAGATCATGGCCTTAAATAAAGTGAAAGAAGTGAGGTTCCTGTAGGACTTAGGAAGCTAGTAGGTGAGTCACCTACTTGCTTAGCTGAAATTTTCTAGCTAGATTGAGATGAGGCCCAATTCTGAATCTGTCCATGTTAGATGATGAATAAAGTCCTAGTTAAGGGTGTAACTTAAGCCCATATTTTAGCATCAGAAATGGAAAATTCTTACAGGCCAAGATGAATAATAAAAAAAGCCCAAGTACATCACAACCCACTGGACTATGTGGTTCCAAACTAAGTGCAGAGAAGTTAAGAAAATGTGCTGCCAAGGCCCATCAAATTTGAAACACAATTAGACCCAAGTGAAAGGGGCAAGCTGTTGTATCACCACCTTGATAATATGAGGCTTAAACCACACAAGAATGTCAGCTAAAGGATCCTTTAAAAAGGCTTACAAGTAGCACCTTTAAGTCATTCTTAACTTGGAAAAAAAATCATCTTTCACAAGCTTTCTCTCTACACCTTCTAAACTTTGCAAAGCAGCCACAAGAAGACTTTTAGGGTTCTTAGAAAAGCCTTATACTTAGAGGGTAAGGGTAAGTAAAAATATGTATAATGTTTAGTATGGTTTTTTTATGAAAAATAATAGATATGTTTATGCTGAAGTTTTTTGACAGCATGTGTCCTAAGGATTGTTATGCACTTCTCTTGTTGATTAAGAGGCTTTTCTATTTTTGGTTGGCTAGATTATGAAGTAAGACTTATGTTTTTAACAAGGTTTAGTTTCTTAGTGATGTAACCAGGCTGCTGCACCACTTTTACAGTCCGTAAAAATGAGTTATTGTACGATATCGTAATTGTGCTCTTAATAGGAACTTATGGGCTGATAATCAGAGATTATTGTTTCAAATTCTCCATTCACCTTAGAACTATTTTTGCACTATTTCAAGACTATTTTTATGTGTATATATGGTGGGACTATTTTGTTAAGTTGGAATAAGTTTGGAATTGTCGACGTCAAAATGTAGCAAAAGGATGTAACGTTATGCCGCCTATTTATATATTGTGTAGAATTGTTATATGTTGTACTTTATAGGTTATTGTAAGACTATTATGGCACTAAAATAGGCTAAACATGGTATGTATATGAGAATGTATATTAGAAAATACGAGAAGAGGCAGAAAGGTTGAAAGAATATGCTTGGGTTTATAATTATACGCTTTGCTGCTCGTGTGTTGTTTTTTATGAGATTAGGCTGCCAAGATGTATCTATTGGCTGATAATGCTAGATTTATTACCTACTATATTGTAGATAAATATTTATAGGAAGGGAAGGTTATCTCAACGTAATAGCGAGGTCGTACAGCAAGGTATGTAAGGCTACTTGATTTCGTATTATTTGGCATGAAATATAGATCCCTCATTGGCACATAAAGGCACTTACCAACTCTGACACAACTATTAACCATGTCTCCACTCTTTCATATTTTCACATGCTCCCATAGATCTTCACCTTTAAATCTGCATATAAACTTGGATACCAAGATACATGGGTTCTTATTGCTAAATGAAGTTCATGAGTTGTTTCATCCCATATGCATTTCATTATTTGTGTAACGTACTCTTTTCATTGTCGTATTGTCTATTATGATTATTTGCATGTCACATGCTACATCTACAGTCCTACAACTCAAATATTATGTCTACCAAAAGAATCATCTCAAAAGTAATTAAAAGATAAAGTAAAGTATGCTGCTTATTCATGTGTGGCAACCCGATGGATGGAAGAATCATCTAGCAAGGGTCAATCCCATTATGGAGGGGGTAGCCCTAGAGGTGAAAGCAAAAGCCTAGTAGTGGCCGATCCCGATATAGATTTACTACTGATTAGTTGATCATTTGTATTACATGTTGTACACAAATTATATAGTAAAGATAAAGTAATAAAAATAACATAACGTACATGATTGCACAGTATAACTAAATGTGGTCTCTTATCCTATACCACTGAATAGTTTCATTTGAGTTGTTATTTCATATACAATATTTCCTGCCTTACATATTTCGTATATTATCTCGTACTAATGTCTCTTATGGTAGACCTGTATTTCATGCTATAGGTGCAAGTGCTAGTAGCTCTCCCCAGTAGGATACAAGATATCCAACTACTATTACCAAGCTCTAGGTTGCTTCAAAGATTTGTGTCTGTCTAGAGCTTATATTTTTGTATTGTATAGTTAGTCGAGGTAGAGCCTGTCCCGACCCTTATCAGATACTTTTTCTTATCTATACACTTTGTAGACTATGTAAATTAAAGTGTGGTCATGTCTCATACTTTAGACAACGTGGCCCCAATGGCCTAGTCATATGTATTTCCTTTTGGCTTGTTATTACTGTTTACTTTCTGGAAAGCATGTTGAATGTAGAAATTCCTTATAATATGTATAGAAAGCATATGGATATAGGTTAGTTCTCTCGAGCCTTATCAGTAATAGGTTCTAGTCTACCTTAATAGGACTTCGGGCGCGACACTTTTGGCATATATATAATCTCGAATGCTTTTTGAATATTTTGAAAATTCGGTACCCTCCAAATTTTTGAGATTGTTGGTTATTATTGCAATCATGTATATGAGTATCCGACAATGTTTGTTCTAATAAAGAGAAGGCAAGTTGATGCTCGAAGCATAACCTATGAGTCTATGATTGATTATGAATGCGATGCCCTGTGTATATGAGCCTATTTTGTTGCATTGTGTACCAACTCAGAACACGCCTTGTTACTCTAAGAATGGATAGTTGATGTGGTTGATTGGTAAAGAATCTTAGCCCATTTTTCTTTTAGTGAGCTCACTTTTACCTAAATGACCTACTAAATGTGCTAGTTGATCCCTTATTCCAAATGTTTCAGCTTTTCATATACCTACTCTTTCTTAACACTTAGTTAGCCCATCCTTGTTTGGTGAACTACCTTGATATTTGGCTGTGGTCTATCCTTGAACATGTGAATTTTTATTGAGTCTAAAGGCCTAAGTTAAGGGTGGCTACAAATAGTGGCCCTGCTTTGGGGAATAGATATTGTGTTCTTCACCTCAGGCTAAAAGCCTAAGTTGAGGGCGGCCTTTATTGCGGTACAGTAATAAAAATGGGGTGAAAGTAAGAAAGAAAAGAAAAGAAAAGTGCCAGGTGAGAAAAAGAAAAGAAAGGTTGCCTTGGATTGAAGAGAATAACACAATGAGTTCAAAAACAAGGCATAACTAAAAAAGAGAATGAAATCACCCGGGAAAAGCATGAAAAGGAAGAATAAGGATGGATTTAATGAAAATGGTTGAGTTATGGAGGTAAGGGTGTTGAAAAGCACATCACTGCCATTTCCAGTACTAATCTATCGACTATGTAGTGCAACATGTGTTCCTAATGATCCTCACAGGGACACTCATGTACAGGCCACACAAACCATAGATTCCAGCCTAATAAAGGCTGATGAGAATTCGGTGGCCTTACTATGAGCATCTCCTCTAGCTATCCTAGATCCATTCTTAGTACAACCTAAGATTTCGAAGTCATCTCCAACTACTATTAGCACTACTCTGGCCACTGCAAAGTCCACACCAATCGTTGAAATTATGTCTACACCATCCTCTAACACTCTAGCACCAGCAACATCTTCTTTATAGGTTATCCCTATTTTCTCTTTTGTTACATTTCATGCTTTACTATAGAGTGTGACTATAGCAGAGGGCAGGCTACAAGAGTTGTCAGTATAGGTGTGGCCAATGATTGAATAGATTATTTAGGACCCGAGGAGAAGATGAAGGCATTTGCCTGAGATTTAGTTGATGAGAGAGTCTAAGTAGTGGATGCTCGGGTCGATGCATTGAGAATAGAGTCTATAGAAGGCTCAAGGGAGCTTGGCCTACTAATGCGAGTGTAGTTACTGAGGAGCTAGACAAGTTGGCCAAGTTATTATAGATGTTGGCAAACCCTGTCCTAGCCTCGGAGGTAGTACTGGTAGGAGATGAGATGTTTGATTGGATCACCGATCATCCTGACACCCCATGGGAAGAGGCCCCTCAAGAACATTAACCAGAGCTGACCCCAAAGAAGCAGAAATAGGAGGTGTGTAGGAGTCACTTTTGTTAGTTGCTATTCAAAGAGAGAGCGTACAACACACCCTACCCATATTGGGCACTTCTGGTATGGCTACAGAGGAGAGGCACCTAAAGACTCGTAGATCAATACGAGACTAGTTCTTGATGCATCATGATGTTTGACTTCTTTTGACCCCAATTCTCATTTTATTATGTTGGATACTTTATTCTTTGTTCTCTTTTCAGACAATATTTTTATTATGTTGATTTTTGGTTGTGTTTAAACATTTTTATGTTGAATATTATTTTTACTTATATTTTTTATGTTAATTTTTGGTTTTTAAGGGATGTATGTATATATTTCTATGTTATTGTTTTACTTTGATGACAAAGTATCACATTTTGGTGGGGTGATGGAAGTTAGGGATTAAGGTGAAGTCTGAGTAGCCTCATCCGAAACTTCTCCTATTTTTTATCCCAAGGTTTTCTTGCCATATTTTTTTTCTTGTGGATATTTACTTTTCTACTGAACCAACAGGTTTAGGTAGTGTAAATAACGGGTAAATTCATAGTAGTGGTATTTATTGGCATATAAATAATTTTTAGATTTGTTTTAAATCTTTTGATGAAAAATTAGGTACCCTCAAAATTTGTGAGGTTGTGATTATTGATGCATTCATGCATTTTTGAGTATCTGGGCAATGGTTGTTCTAATATTGTAAAGGTACATTGAGACTAAAAGCATGACCTATGAGTCTATACTTGATTGTGGATGCAATTGTCATGTGTGCTGTGAGCTTATTTTGCTACATTCATGCATCTGGTATGGTCCCAAAACATATCTTGTGACTCTAAAGTTGGTTTAGTGATGTGGTGGATATGGACAGGATCTTAGGCCATTGTTCCTTGAGTGAAAATAACAGATGAGTGAGTGAATCCCTTGTTCCAAACTTTTGAGCTTATCTTATACTTATGATTTCTTGCAACCTTTCTAGCTTAACCTTGTTTGATTAAATGCCTTGATATTGGCCCTGGTCTATCCTTGAACATGTGAACTTTGATTGAGCAAAAAGGCCTAAGTTAAGGGTGGATTTAATTAGTGGCTCTGGTTTGAGGCATACATATTGTGTACTTCACCTGAGGCTCAAAGCCTAAGTTGAGGGTGATGAAGAAGCATGAATCAAGTGAAGAAAAAGAAAAGAAAAGTGCCTTGAGTTGAGGAAAATAGCAAATATGAGCCTGAAATCGAGGTACAGTTAAAAAAGAGAAAGAAAGCATACGAGAAAAGTTGCAATAGGAGAATAAGGGTGGAGTGATTAAAAATAGGTTAGATAATGAAAGTAAAAAGTGTTGGTAAACATGGTTCAAGGATAGCTTTTAGTCACTACTTGCTCAAAATACCATACCAAAGCACCCTGAACCTATGTTACAAGCCAATAAGTCCTAAAGTGATCCAACTCTACTTTATCACCAAACCAGAATATGAGTATAGAGGCAAGCCTATAGTCTTAGTTAGTACGCATCAAACTTCAATTATGAGAGTGAGAATGTTTCCTCAGTCCCTGAATTTTAAATGCTTTTGAGTAAGCATGAGGGACATCTTTCCAGTAAGGGCATTTGCACTAGTTGAGTAGCATATGACTATAACAGCGATTGTGGACGATTGATGCTCCTTAGCTTGTCATAGTTGCATTGTCAGGTGTCTCATTAAGTTCTTGTTTTCTTATTAACTTTGCAATCCTATTTTGAAAATGGCAGTTGGGTACCTAAATCAAAGGAGTTTATATATATGCCATTAGCATAGCTGTTATCTATTTGTGTTTGTCTATGTAGATTGAGTCATTACTTGAGGATAAGCAACTATTGTAAGTTGAGGGTGTTGATTTGCTGTCAAAATACAAGACATTTGGTACTTGAAATAAGGGATTTTATGAGTTCTTAAAGCGACTTTTTAGTGTTTTGATGTGTTTTTGTGTTGATATTGCAGAAAAGTTAGGTTGGCATGATTTTGAAGAAAAGTTGTAGATTTTGCTAAAGTATAGGCCATATGATCCAACTTATGAGTAGCTCAAACTACGAGTCTTAGAGTTGTATAGTAGCAGGAATCAGAGACCAAATCATAAATCTGCGAAGTGAAGGTCACTCCTACAGGAAATCTTATGAGTCATAATACACACTACGACTCATATAGGTAGACTCGTAGCAAGAATCAGAGAGCCAAAATGTTTGACAAAAACTGAAGACCAAGACTACGAGCAAAACATACGAGTCGTAGGTCACACAATGACTCATACCTATGAGTTATACTAGTTCAATCCATGATGCCAAGGACCTGATACGAGACCCTAACTAAGACTCGTCGGTCATCCTACGAGTCATAACTAAGAGACTTATCAACTGCCAGCTGTATTTTCTATGTAAATTTTAGGGCTATTTTATAAATACTATATATAATTTAAGTTAGGTTTTTGCGAGAGAGTTCTACCACTATACAATCTATGATTACATTTTCAATCATCTTTTTGTTTTTTAGGGTAGTTTATTATTCTCTATTGGAAATCCCATTTTGGTGATTGCAAATCTTACCTTATTCTCACTGTTGATCAATCAAGCTTGTTGGTTTGCAACTTGTGGTGCTCATTCTCTTCATTGTTATTGGTAAAACTCTCAACCATGTTTATCATGTGCATTTTTGTGTGTTTTGCTTTAGCCATGAGTAGCTACGCACCCACAACTTGGGGTTGTGGTAACCATGGGTAGTTGTCTTGAAATAACCAAAGTTTCTTGCATTTCTATGAATGGGGTTTTTCATTTATTACTATTTCCCTTCATTTTTATTATTCTTTAGTGGTGGCCAACACCAAACCCCGCCTACTATCATGATCCCAACCAAGGTAGTGACGAATAGGAAAAGGGAAATAGATGACAAAATTCAATTAATGTGTTCTCATCTAATCAACCAAACCTGACTAGGGGGAGGTTGACTAGTACTATTGGTAACTATTAGTTGGCATGCCATGGTGGCCAAACAAGTTACCATCACAAGAGGGCTGGAAGAACATAAGTTACCATCCTGCATCCAAATCACCAATTGTAGTCATGTTATCTAGGGTAATCGAGTCAACGAACCATAGGGAACAATATTCCCGAGTTTTCCCCAAAATTGAGTGTTTCCTTGCATTATAGTTAGTGTTTATTTTATTTTGTTTTTTAACCACAAACTCCTTTTTGAAGAGACAACCTTCTTTTAAGCCCTAGTCCCCTCCTTGAACTTGAATTAACTATGACAAGTGAGCTTTACACCTCATTAAAATTTGCCTTTAATGATCGTAAAATGATTAGGTCATTATTAATGTATTTATAATGATCTAAAAAAGAAGTGATCACTATAAGTATTCTTATAACGACCAAATTTATTTTTGGTCATTATAATATATACTTATAGCGACTAATTTTTTTGATCATTATAAGTATATTTATAATGGCCAAAAAAAAAATTGGTCACTATAAGTATATTTATAACGATTAAAAAAAATATTGGTCACTATAAGTGTATATATAATGACCGAATTCATTTTTCTTCATTAAGAAATGGTTGTTAAAAGTCTTTTTCTTGTAGTCTCAGGTAATTATGCTTTATATGGAGTTTTGTTGGAAATGATGGAGTTTGGAGTTGATTTGGAGCAGAAAGAAGCTTTAAGGGAAGAAAGAGTACCTGACACATATTTGTGCTCGGAACACAAATCATTGGATTATTGAGATGCACGAACATGCACTGACCAGGCAAGATACTTTCCGCTAACAAGAATAGGGAAGGTGCGAACATAGAGTTCTAATTTATATTGACCTCTATAAACACGGTCATTACTCCGCTAAATCATTGTGTTAGCATCATAAATGCCTTGGCAGTTTTGGAAATTCATGAGATTTATCCCAATTTCACAAAACACACGACTAAGCCTGGAAATTAGACTGGATTATCTCTATAGGATAGAATTTTAGCTTTGAGTGAGGATTTCGAGCAAGTTTTCTATAACGTCTAAAGAGGATTGTAGAGTGTAAGTTTCCATTATAAAATCTCTCTCTCACTCTTTGTTTCCATGATTTGTAGTTCAAAATGTGTAGATGTAATGATGATTTGGATTTGAATTTGTTTATGGATACTGATTTAAACTCTTGCTTTTGCACTTATTTGAATACATTCTTGCAAATCAAGTGAATTTCTCCATTAATTGCTTCAATTATGCTCAATTTATTTATGGGTTCATGTTTACCTTCATGTATAATTGATTAAATTGAGGTCGCAAACTTGAATCAAGCTTAGATCTTCTGTTATTTCATGAGAATGAGTAATTGAAGTGGAGGGCTTGTGTGATAATCATGGGTTTATGCTTTGGTTGAATGCCTAATAAAGGATTCAATGACTATAAGTTTTAGGAGGTTTTGGTTATCAATTACTTAAATCCTAATGAGGTCCTATAGTGATTTGGCATATGAAGATTTAGCAAGTTTGTGTGGAACACTACTCTTGTCAAATAGGAGTTTGTACAACAAAAAATCCTAGCCTACCCATAGGGATTATATGATCTATGTATAATGATCATTTGAGTTCTAACCAATTTCCCATTTCCATATATCCTTTGATCTGTTGCTTGACATATCCTTTCCCAAGTTCAATAGTTATAGTTGGTAGTTTAGTTCCTCTCTTTTATTGATCATTGTTGTGTTTGCTTTTAAAACTGGAGCCAGTATCTCATAGTCCTTGGTCATTTCAATTGCACTCACATTGTTACTTGCAGGATTCGATCCTGACTCTTGGTTGGGTAAATATATTATTAAGAATCATCTATATTTCTATTACGGAGTATGATTTGAATTTTATCAATCTCATTCACTATTATTATTACTAGGCTCTATGCTTTGGTTTGGACACTTACGAGCCTTTCCCATTGCAGAGACTTACATTTAAATTGCCCTACAAGCCTTGCCCATTTTGGATACTTGCATTTAAATCACCTTATGAGCCTTTCCCATTTCATAGGCTTGCATTTGAATCACTTTATGGGCCTTGCGCATTTACGAGACTCACATTTGAATCAACTTATGGACCTTGCCCATTTTGGAGACTCACATTTCGAAGGATCATCATAAGCCATAATAAATTCATCATCAAGCATATAGGATCTTAGAAAGCAAGAGTCACAATTCAATCATGCATAAATGCATTTGATTAGGTTATTTATAATTTGCATATCATAATGTATCCAATACATACTTGAAATCATACCACAATGACATTCATGTTCATATAGAAGTCATAATCGTACTACCATCAACTATGCCACAATAGTATTAAACTCATGACATACTCATATTCATAGATTCATGCTCAATTCATGTTCATATCTATTAATACAAGACTAATTTAAGCTCATGTCCACAGACCCATACTCAATTTATGCTCACATTATAATTACAGTGATGTTCAATCAAATTTCCCTGTTGAGAGGCCTAGTTCATACAGAGTGAGAGTAAAGCATGGGTACATGAAATTCAATCTTAAAAAATAATAATAGGGTGGAAACAAACATAATCCATGAAGAAATAAACATTTAAATCATAATCAAAACTATCCATGCATGAAAGCTTAGTTCAGAAGGTCATATAAGTTTAATTCTCATGAAAATCATGTAAGTCAATAAAGTATGACGACTAAATTCATGGTTATATCAACATTTAAATCCAACCCGTATAAGGATTTCCTCAATTTGAAGTCAAAACATGAAGATCATACTTGAATATTGATTAAAGTTCACAAAAAAGATAAGACAAGATTTGGGCTCCTACGTTGAATTAAAACTGAGGATCAATCCACACATAACTTTCTTGGATTAAAAAGTTCGAGACAACTTTATCTTGAAGATGAAACCCTACTTGAAATCCTAGTTTGAATCCTTGAGATCTAAACTTGAGAGTGTTTTTTAGGAGCTTGGTTGTAGAAACTAAGTGTTAGTCTTGAAATGGAATGTTAGGAGTAGTATATGAACTAATTTAGGACTTAGATTACGCATAAAAGTACCAAAATGTCTTAGAACTAAGCCAAATTATCGAAAATCCCTTAACAAAATTGAGTCAAAAAATTGAACAAAGCATCTTCATGATAGGGTTCACAGACCGTAAACCCCCTTTGTGCCCTATAAATATGCTCGTGAAAACAACCCTTGTGTCGAGTTGAAGCTAGCCAGCAGTGAGGTGCCCCTTCAAGGACCATACCATGGTCCATGGTATGCTCCGTAAAAGAGAACACTTCATTGACAGTAACCTCTAATGCTCAAGGCCCTTCCACGAGCCACTTTCACCGCTAGCAAAGTGCTCCGTGGAGGGCACACTTAGATTGGATAGACTCACAAGTCCAGAGAACCATGTAAATGGGAAAGGGTCCTTTGACAGGCCCTGCATGGCTTGTGAAGGATCCCTTGAAAGGGTGCCCTGGAAAAAAACATGGGGAAACTTATTTTTAAGCATCGTTAAGTCACTTTGAATCCCAGGTCCTTACATAATTCCATCAATTTAAAGTTAAACATGAAAATCATACTTAAAGTTCATAAAAGAGATTAAGAAATTTTGGGCTCCAATGTTGAATTAAAATAAAGGATGAATCCACAGATACCTAACATAGATTGAGAAGTTTGAGATGAATTTAGCTTGTAGTTAAAACCCCAATTTAATCCTAGCTTGAATTGTTAAAGATGAGACTTGGAGAGTGTTTTTAGGAGTTTGATTGTAGAGACTAATTGTTAGGCTTGAATAAAGCATTAGGAATAACATAGGGGTTGATTTAGGACTATACCTTAGTCATAAAATGTCCAAAGTATACCAAGAGTTAAGGAAAAATACTAAAAAGCCGTTAATAAAATGAGGTTGAAACACTGCATCGTATACCTTCAATAAAGGTTTCATAGGCCATGAACCTTTTCATTGGACATCAAACATTTTGTGAAAGGGACCCATGTTACAGTACGTGGCTGGAAAGTGGTGACGTGCACCTTCATGGAGCATACTATGGTCCGTGGTGTGCACCTTGAGCCATGGTATGCTCAATGGAGAGCATATGTTACTTCATAACAACATCCAAGGTCGAAGGACCTTCGACGAGCCACTTTCTTGGCCAGTGGAGAGGTCCATGAGCCGTGAAGTTCTCTGTGTAAGGCATATTAGCTTGAAAGGCCTCACAAGGCCAAGTCAGGCTAGAAAATGTGCAAGACACCTTCATGACCAGTGATGGAGTTCATGAATCGTGAAGGGGGCCTTGAATGAACATCTTGGCCAAAAACTCTAGGAACTACATTTTTAAGCATTGTTAAGGCCTTTAGAAGTTAGGGACCTCAGAGGGTTTGACATTTTTTGTGTCACATCTACGCCCTAGGTTCAAGTCATGACAAATTTGGTATAAGAGCATAAGCTTTTGAAGTGTCTTAGGGAGTCCATCCTATCATATCTAGTAGATTCTTGTTCA
>JAOTQJ010147210.1:5741-33874 GCA_025642045.1 Solanum sejunctum
TGTTGCCTTTTCTATCGGCTAACTCAAAGTTCACTATTTCTAGTGAGCTACTCCAAATGTTGCAAAACCATGGTTTGTTTGTGGGGCTACCATTAGAGGATCCACATGGCTACCTGCACAATGTTTCATATGTTTGTAGGAGTGTAATTGTCTCTTGCAGGCAATGCTGCATTGTGGTTATTTGAACTTCCACAAGGTTTGATCACCAGTTGGGTAGAGTTACAAAGGGCGTTATTACCAAGGTTCTTCATTAGATCAAATAGGTTTAAGCTGAGGGACAGAATCATTTACTTTCAGTAATTTCATAGTGATTCACTTCTGCATGGGAGCAATTCCATGGATGCTTGAGGCTTGCTCGGGGATATGATATTTCAGATACAATACTAGTAGAGAGTTTCTATCGAGCACTAAACCCTGATAGTCAAGCATATCCAAATGCCCTGATAAGAGGTTCAAACAATAGAAAATCATTTGCAGAAGTTGCTAAACAAATGGACAAGTTGGCTGACATTCACCGTGTGTATATACCTATATATGAGCAACCAACTAGTTACACAGATACCTCTGATAGGAAATCTATGCGAGCAAATAGAAATGCAGAAATCTTCCAATTGCTTAAATAAAAAAAAAAAGCAAACCTATAGATGCTAATGAAATAGAAGACAGATCTAAATACTCGAGAGAGTAGTCGGGGAAGCCACCGCATCAAGGATGCAAGCCATAAGGAAGAGAGTGGCAGAAGCAACTGGTTAATGCTACTGCGCCATTATTTTAAGGGAAACTAAAGTTCCAAAGTTAAATATATGGTTGCTTGATTGGTGAAAAAACATAGATACACAAGAGGAAATGTTAAGAGACATCAACTTCGACATTATCAAAATAAATTACAAAGTTGACCAACACAATTCAACAACTTAATAGCCAGTTTAGACTTTTCTCAGCACTATTGGAGTAGATTCAGAGTGGCATGATGAAAGAGGCAAAGTTTGGTGATGAGAATTCAACAACTCTTGAGGATGTCAAAGTACTAAAGATATCTAAGTCGTGCTGCAACAATAACTCAGGCGCTACTTGGGAGGCAACCCAAGCATTTTTGATGTTTTAACTTTGTTTTGTGTTTATTTTCAGTTTTTGGATTCTTAAGTAGTTGTTTGATTGTGTTTTGATTGTCATTTTTTATATGGGTTTTGTTGCATATAAGGTGAAAGCGAATGTTCTGAAGAGTAATTAGGTAATGGACAAAGATTGCATATTTTGCTAAGAATTATAGCAGATATAGGTTTTACGACTTGGTTTACAAGTCATATTACACTTGAAAACTCATAACCCTATCACGTAGACAACTCCAGTGAACATGAACACTGTATACTTCACCCACGAGCCAACTATATGACTCATACATCAAACAATGAGTCATGAATGAGGTTCCATGTTTCCAATTTTCTAAGTGTTGAGTGGTCTATAAGACCTTGACTTACGAGTCATAGAACAAGCTACGATTCATAATAGAGGTTTCATATACCCGATCTGGTAAATTTAAAATGTTGACTAGGTATAGTGTAAAAGGGGGTCAAAATTAATTATACCCCACTTTTACCCTAATTAATGATGTTTTCCCAAATTTCATCCCTCCCCTACTATTACCGATCAAATTTCTGGTGACTTCACCAAATTTTCAGAAGAACTTCCAGCATAGCTAGGGTTTCACCTCTTTGCATCCCTTTTTCATCTTCAAAATCTTCATCATCTTTGGGAAGTCTCTTGGTTAAGTTTCAATCTTTAAATCTCCATTAATCTTACATTAATGATGGTGATTGGTTGTGCTTTAACATAAATTTATTGATGAATATGAATAGGGAATATGAAATTAAGGGTGTTTCTGATTTAATTGATTGCCATGCTTGGAATTCACTGTTATAGCCTTCTGATTGCTAATTGAATGCCTACAGGATCATGCATCTTGTTTGATAAAATGGGTGTTAATGGCTTATGAATGTAAATTGATTATCGATTACATGAGAGTATAATCATGTTTAGGCCATATTGCTCTAGTTGGAATCTTCGGGTGATTAATGTTTGTTATGCCTATTTGGCTATACCCAAAGTGCAATTGAATGTTATTGAATGATTATTGTTCTTTGTGACTTGGTGGGTGGCATTATAGGTGCATGTTAGCTTGAAAGAATTAGGAAGTTTGAAATGATAGGCTACTATTACTAAATCTTTTTCAACAGGGTGAACTTGTTTTATAATCATGATTGGGGTACGAGTTACTATGTGCTTACATATGAGTATGTGTATGCTTGCTTCGATGCTAGTAGGATAGTGGTTGAATTCTTCATAGGGTCCGTGTGATGAATTTGGACAAGTCAGGTACCTAGAATTTCTTAATCACAAGAGTCTTTTATGACTCATAGATGAGTCTATGAGTCATACTTTACCCTTGTGGGAATTTCTAGTGATTTAAAACTCTAAGTATTCATCATGTGTGACCTCCTACGAGTCATAAAACACTTTACGAGTCATAGACAAGTCTCATGACTCTTTCCTATTTTGAATTTACTCCTTGGAACATTATACCAAACTAGTTTACGTCTCATAAACCAAATTACCAGTTGTACTTGGGTAACTCATAACATTCCAGTGTTCAATATTGTTCTGCACTTCTAAATTACGAGACTAGTTTACGACGTATAGTTCAAACTACCACTAAAAACTTGTTCCCATATTACCCATCTGCAACTGCTCTAATTCAGTTTTTGCTTTTCCTTTCTTAATTGTTGGGACTAATTATGGTTTATCTATTTTTGATGTGTAGGAGGTATGCCTTCGAAAGGAAAACACTCTAAGATTGAGGAGTTTAGGAGGAAGCTCATCGATGAGCTGACTAATGATGACCAGACCTATTTGAGTAGGTTAGTGGAGATTCATGACACCCAGCCTAATACAGCAAGACCTTGGCCACAGACGAGAGTTGTTGCTAGAGCTGGGTAACCTCACGCGCAGACTGTTAGTCCTTCCTAGTCTGATAAGGAAGGTAGTTAGGAGACTGAGAGAAGCAAGCCTCAGCTGACTAAGTCTAGAGATGAATAGAGTTCAGAAGATGGCTCCCAAAATAGAGGAGATGAAGAATCCTATGTCGCACCATCATCTTCTTTAACACCAGATGCTCCTACTCACCGGTGGGGTGTTGATGGGATGGAGGCCATATTTTTTAGGGCATACAACCCAAAAGAGCGAATCAAACCCACTTGTTCAATGTATGATGAGCCCTGGGTTATTGACTATTGATTGAGCCGTGTCCCAGAATTGAAGGACACGATGATATGATATGGGCTCAAATGGTTAATAGATAAGCTTAGATGATATGCCCCGCTTATGGTATGGGAATTCTATGCAGCTTATGTAGCCACTATTCTTCATGATCTTCCCAAGGGGAAGTGACCTCTCACACAACCAAGATTGAGAGAGATACTAGTGAAAGGGCAGCGGGTCAATATTTTAGAGGAAATGATTCGTCGTGTACTTTTTGGTCCCGAGTATCGAGCCCCGAGGTTGACAACTGAGTTTGACTATCAATTGAGGTAGGCTAGAACCATATTGATTTTAAAGGATCTGGTACAAAGGACAGAGTTGTTGAGATAGGTGGCCAGTCACATTACTTAGCACGGTCCAAATCCTGTTAGGGTCACCACCCACATGGAGGGTATTATTAAAGCCTCCCTCTCTTTCCCCACCAAAATTTAGTAGACGATTGTTAGATCTTGAATTTAGCCTACTTTAACATATAAGATACTTAACCAGAGCGAGCAGTATTAGTTGCCAGAATCTTTGCTGGCTACGATAGAGATTGGGGTCAACCCATAGTAGAGCAGACTATTGAGTAGGTGCTCAAATGGGCCACTTCCATCCTATTTCCAGTTCTAATTTACAGACTATATCTAGAGTCAAAGGTGGAGATATTGCATCGTATATATCATCTGGTTATGGCCCAGCACACTCTAGAGAGAAGCTTGATAAAGGATGATGAGAACCCTATGGCACTTCAGAGGATGCAGCCTCCTCCCATTCCCGAGGTGTTTGCTCCAAAGCCACCACCTGAGGGTTCGCCGACTGATAGTACTACCACTCCTGCTATTACTACTGATGGGAGACCCCAGCAACCTAAGGTAGTTGATGTTGAGACGGATTCGACTGTAGTTGCTCCTATAAAAGAGGACAATAGTTCAAAGACTTCTACACCGAGCATGGTTTATGTGTCTGTGGTTTCAAATCAAAATATGGCATAACGATTATCATGCACTAAGGCACAGTTGTCTCAGCTTATTCAATAGGTTAGGCCATAGGTTTAGCAGGTTGTTATGGACTCAGAGGAGCAATGCAAGGCATTCACCAAATCTACTATTTAGGATCATGTTTCTATGGTGGATTATCTCATTGATGTCTTTGAGGATCAGTTTTATAAGAGGTTAGCTGAGGCCTAACCATCAGGTCTGTCATCCATACATGAGGAGATTGCAAAACTTAGGGCTAACTTGACTTTTTCACTAGCGGTGCCAGTTACAATTCTAGAGTCTACACCTTTGGAGCTACTATTTTATTTATTTGTCATGAAGGATCCCATACAGTCTTCCCATAGGAAGAGACCCCTTATGGAGGATAAAGAGATAGAGGAGAGGCATGTGCATCAGAAGACCTTTGAGGATGATAATGAGGATAAGAAGGATGACCTTGGCTAGCTTTTAGGATATCAAGGCAAGAGGAAGAGTTGAGGCTAGCCTAAGAGCATGATAGGATGATGGGTCTTGGCCCATCTGGACAGAGTTTGGTTGCTGTGCAGACTACACCACAGGAGGGATATGACCAGACGTAGCTTGAGACTGGTGCTTAGGCACCAAGATATGTTTTTGACCTCTTGTATTTACTTTGATTTTGATATTGTACATTCAGGACAACATATAGTTTTTTCGACGGGGTGTGGGTCGTTATGGGCCTTGGTGGAGTCTGAGTAGCTTATGCTCCATAACTACCCCAAATTTTGATCCCAAGATTTTCTTGCCTTTGTTCTATTTCCTCGTGCATATTTAATCTCTATTGAGCTAGCATGTTTCGAGTGTTTAGATAATATATCTGGTATATAGTACTTATACTTATGGCATACAAATTGTTTT
The DNA here is from genome assembly GCA_025642045.1 of Solanum sejunctum. NCBI lineage: Eukaryota > Viridiplantae > Streptophyta > Magnoliopsida > Solanales > Solanaceae > Solanum > Solanum sejunctum. Next base: position 10,913 of record JAOTQJ010147210.1, read on the forward strand.
TCATGTTTTATGCTATGATTTGAAGAATGGTACGTACCAAAATATTTTGATTAGTAGTTAAATTCCTACCACATATATTTAGGTGGTAAGCAATATTTGTTCTGATGAGTGAGGGTAATTGAGATATGAAATATGATCTATAAGTTTCTTGTTGATAATGTATGTAATGTCATGTGTGAGTGAGCTTATTTTTGCCAAATTCATGCATATTTTGTGCTTGTTCAGAATTTGCTTTGTTACTTTAAGTTGGATTGTAGACTAAATGGATTAGGTAGTAATCTTAGGCCTTTTTTCTTAAATTAGTCCACTATAGCCTAAATAACCAACCAAATGTTTTATCTCTTGTTCCAAAAAATTTGAGCCTTGCATGTACCACTTCTTTCTGAAATACCTATTTATGCTAGTCTTGTATAGCGATGAACCTTGAGATTGGCCCTGGTCTCTACTTGAGCATTGTAAACCATAACTAAGACAAATTGACTATGTTGAGGGTGGCTACCAAAAGTTGTCCTGGTTGTGAATAAATATTATGTACTTCAATTTAGGCTAAAACCCTAAGTTGAGGGTGGTTGTTGTAGACGTAATATCATAAAAATAGGGTGATGAGTTGGGAATGAGTAGGAAAAGAAGAAAATCATGTACCAGGAGATAGAAAAAGAAAAAGATGCCTTATATTGAGATTAAAAGCCAAATGATTTGTGAAAATGAGGCGAAAGCTGAATAATAAGAAGAAAGTACCCAGAAAAGCTTGAATGTGAAGAAAAAGGGAGAATCAGATGAAATTGATTAACTTGGTAAGGTGAAAGTGATGAAAATCAGGGTTCAAGGATGGTCTTTAGTCATTATATTTCCAAAAATGCCCTACCAAAGCCCCATGAGCCTACATTACAGGCATAGTAAGTCCTAGAGTGATCCTAGTCCGACTGGTTGAAAATATGAGTCATGAGTATAGGGGCGAGCCTATCGTAGTAGTCAATATACATGAATATATTAGTGAGTGTGAGTATGTTTGTATAGTCCCATCATTAATTTTGAAATCATCATTGAGTATGTTCCTTGGGACTTCTTTCTGTGAGGGCATCTGCATTGTCAGCATTTGACTTGTTCAGTGATTGAGGATTATGGATATTCTTTTACTTGTCATAGTCATGTTTACAGATACATCAATATGTATTGGTTTGCCAAAATAACTATCTGATCTTCTTTTGAAAAGTTAGTGTGGGTACCTGAGCCTGAATTGCACAAGATATATGCCATTAACTTCTATTCAGAGGTGTTGCTGTGTTTTCTAGTTAGAGTGAGTCATCGCTTCAGGACAAGCAACAATTTAAATTTGAGGTGTTGATCTGTATCCATAATACAACACATTTAATGTCTAAAATTTGAGATTTTCTGTATTTTCAATGCGACATTTATGGTTTTTAAGTGTTCTTGTGTTTGTTTTTACAGAAAAAGTAGGTTGCCAAAATTTTTTGAAGATTGTAGACTTTTTCTGATTCTTTCAGATGTACAAGACTTTCTACGAGTCATAGAGTTTGTTTTGTATGAATTTCTAGTGTTGGATGAAAGTCTGGAGATTTGAAATTTAGCGACACGAGACATCTTTATGACTCATAGCTCACTCCATGAGTCATATTGAGGGTTTCATAGAGATTTTTAGTATTTTTCAGTGTTGGACCAAGTGATGCAAATATGGACTACGAAAGGAAAATATAAATTGTAGATCACACTATGATTGTGAAGATATTTCATAGCAGTGAAGTCCAAGATTCATGAAGCTGAAAACGAAAGCCCGATTACGATTCGTAAACCCAATTATGAGTTGTTACTGTGAGATAGAAGACATCGATAAGTCTTTCTAATATTCTTATGGACTTTTTTGTAAATGCTATAGATAGTATAATTAGGTTATTTTTAGGAAGCATTACAAGAAACTTAGATAGAGAGCACAAAATTTGACCATTTTTAGGGTTTTAGACTTGGAGACTAAATATTGGAGAAGAGGATACACTTGTGGATTTATTATATCTTTCAACCTTGTGATTCTCAATACAAATTTGGGTACACAACTTGGGATTGTTGGAACCATGAAGATCTAAATAAATAGACCCGGATTATTTGCAATTCTTAGAATAGATATTTGCATATATTAATCAATTCTCTTTATTTTGTATGTTTTCTAGTGTTGGCTAATATTAGAACTTGCCTAGTGTGACCTTCCCGATCCAGGTGGTAATGAATAGGAAAAGAGATTGATAAACAGGATTCGATGATGTGTTCTCATCCAATCAACCGAACTAGACCAAGAGGAGGTTGACTGAGACTATCAGTAATGGTTAGTGTAGCACACTGTAGATATGGGCCAAGTCCCATAGAGAAATTGGAACTTGACCTTTAACTAAAGGATTGGAAGAACTTAAATTACTCCTGCATGCTATATTCTAGTTGAGAATTGTGATATCTGGGGATGTTGAGTTAGTGAATCATGGGGAACACAATACCCAAGTTGCTCTCCATTATTGAATGTCTTCCATTTTAGTTAGTTTAGTTTAAACTATTATCATTCATTGCAACCCCGTTTTTCAGAATTGAGATAGTTAATATTTGAATTGTTTATTAGTGAATCGATTTGAATAGTCTTTGTATTCTCTATGGGATTCGATCCTAACCTTGTTTAGTTTATTACTCTAACAACGATCACTTTGTCCTCAAAATAGAGGTGTAACTTGAGCATGATCAATCTGTAGCACGAGTCATGGTGTGCTACTTGGTGAGCACCTTGGGCAAAAAGCCATCAAACACATGTTTTGAAGCCTCATTTAGGCCATATGAGGTCTAGGTCCTTACATCATCACCCCCTTGGGAACACTCATCCTCAACTGAGCTAGAATACAAATAAAATAGGCTTGATTTGAACAAGAAACAACCAAACATTAATATAAAATGCAAAAGCCAACAATTAAAACCATTAAATCCATTATAAAAACATTATTTAAATCAATTTTGTGCACATGTATGCATGTCATTTCTTGAAGACATAGAAATGAAGAGATTCAGACCACTTGAGTAATAAAAACCTAGAACCTTAGTCTTGGGTATGTTGAAATAGATAGGTATATAATTTCATCATATTCGATTTTGTTTCCCATGTAGCATTCTTAACATGTTAGTACCTCTAAATGACTTTAACCAAAGCAATATCTTTGTTGCGAAGCCTCTTCACTTACATATCCAAAATCTCAATCGGTACCTCTATATAGGTTTAGTTCTCCTCAGCATCAACAACTTCAAAGGAATAATTGAACTAGGATCACCAAACAACTTCCTCAACATAGACACATGAAAAACTAGGTGAAAACAACATATATCCGAAGGCAAATCCAATCTATAAGACACATCGCCAATCTACTCAACAATCACAAAATGGCCTAAATACTAGGGACTCAACTTGCCCTACTTACTGAAATGCATTGCACCCTTTATGGGTGAAACCATCATATACACCCAATCACTGACTAGGAACTGAAGATCCCTCTACCTAACTTCCGAATAAGACTTAGTTGACTTTGAGTCGTTATCAACGTTTTCCAAATCAACTTTACCTTTTCTATAGCCGCCAATACCAAACCCAAGCCAATGAAAGCCATGTCACCTATTTCAAACCATCCTACAGGCGATTTATATATATTCCCATACAATGCCTCAAATGGTGCCATCCTGATGCTAGCATGATAACTGTTGTTGCAAGAAAATTGAATAAGTAGTAGGTGATCATCCCAATTCCCTTTGAATTCCTAACATAAGCCCTCAACATGTCTTCCAAAGTTTGAATTAATTTCTCAGCTTGTCGATTGATTTGAGGATGGAAAGTGGTACTCAACTTCACCCTTGTACCAAGCCTTTCTGAAACGACCTCCATAAGTAAGAAGTGAATTACCTGCCAAAATTCAATGTAATAGACATAGGGACACCATGTAATCTATCTAACTCCCAAATATATAACATGGCATAATCCTCAGTGTTTAAAGTATTCTTAATCGGTAGGAACTGAGCCAACTTGGTCATCTTATCCATAATGAGTAAAATAGACTTAAATTGCTTTCAGGTACGGGGCAAACCAATCACAAAGTTCATATTCACATCCTCCTATTTTCAAGTACGAATCTCAATATCTTGGGCCAAACCAACAAGCCTTTGGTGTTTTACCTTTAGTTGTTGACAATTAGGACACTCAGTTATAAACTCGGCTATGTCTTTCTTCATACCATTACACAAATGCACCTCTATCACGTCCTGATATATTTTGGTAGATCCTAGATATATAGAATAAGGGGAGTTATAGACCTCTCTCAGAATCACCTTCCTTAGACCATTAACATCTGTAACACATAATCGAGCTTGATACTTTAGCATAACATCTTATCCTTGGGAGAAAACCTCTATCTTCTTTGTATTACCCATTTTAAAAGTTTCTAATCTACTCTTTCTGCGCAGATGCCAACTAACAGATTTCATCAATTAGTGGGAGAGACTGAGGCAGCTGATGTGGCTCGCACTCGAGGTCGAGGTAGAGTTCAGGATAGGGCTAGGGGATGAGGCATTGCTAGAGGTATAGCTTCACCTAGGGGTTAGAATATATTGGTTTCTCCAGAGCCTACCCATGAGCCAGAGGAGATTACGGATCCTGTTTCACCATTATCAGCAACAAAGACTATTACACCTTTTGTTCAGGAGTTACTTTTAACGGTATTAGCTAGATTGGAGGGAGCACCTTTAGCTCTAGCTACCATTGATGTACTGGTTTCTACAGTATCACTTGGTCCTTCTATAGCCCCATCTAATCCAGCTATGATTTATGTTGACCATTCTACAGTTTTGGCAGATTCTCCTATGACTGCTATGGTTCCACCTCAGACATCCAGGCGAAGTTTAGGTTCTCAGTTTTAGAGTTTGGCTATTGCTCCATCAATTGCACCTCCCTTGTTTATAGTGTAACCATCTTTAGTTAGCCCAGCCATATCTACAGTAGAGTAGAAGAGCTTTGAAAAGTTTGTACGATTGCTCCACCATGATTTGACGACACTCTTGGTGATAGATCCTATGATTTTCTATTAGATTACCAGGATCAATTATATAACCTAGCTATTCTTGAGTCACATGGAGTTAGCTACACTTCATACCAGTTCAGCGACCTTGCTAATGAGTGGTGGAGGTTAGTTGTGGCTCAAAGACCTATTAGATCTCCAGCTATGTCCTGGGGCAGTTCACTGAGATATTTTTTGAGATGTTTCAACCATACAACCTTCGAGATAGCTGACAGGGTGAATTTGATAGGCTACAACAGGGTTCTATGTCTATTTTTGACTATGAGGCTAGATTTCATACATTGTCCAGATATGCCCTATCTAACATTCCTAATGAGGTCGATAGGATTCAACGGCTTGCCAAGGCCTTGGCAAGGTATCTTTAGGAGGCTATAACTATGTTAGCATTGGCTGGAGGCACTTTTAAGAGTGTTGTGTATCACAGACATATGATAAAGAGCATCAGGCATGACAGATAGGGCGGTGAGAAGAGATTCCATCGATATGGTCAGTTTAGTGCATCCATGACTCGTGATAGAGGAATTCAGAGACAAGGCTATCAATCCAGGGAAATTTAGGCAGCTATTTTAGCATCCGATAGTGGTGGCATATAGGCCTACTCAAACAGGTCGTGATATGGTGGTTCTTCAACACAATCATCTTAGGGGTGAGACCCCAAGCTTGGTATATTTATGATGAGTTTGGGTACTTTGCCAACCTTTATCCACATCAGGTGTTTCCTACTCAGACTTAGGACCTCAGGCAGTAGCTAGATACACCACTCAGGGCATGAGGGGTGATGCTAGAGAAGGTTGTGATATAGAGAGATATGGAGCCCATGAAGGCCCATAGGCTGGTGGTAGTCGTAGAGTTTGCTATGTGGTCCCAGATAGAGCCAAGGTAGAGGCTTATGATTTAGTCATCATAGGTATGGTTCTAGTGTGCCATCATTTAACTCTTGTTTTCTTCGATCCAGGCTCTACTTATTCTTATGTGTCAACCTACTTTGCTTCTGATATTAATATTATGTGTGAGTCGCTTGCTAAGCCACATGTGGATCCACCCTCTAGGTAAATCATTAATAGTGAATCAAGTTTATCGGGCTTATCTTGTGACTTTTACCGGGAAAGATACTATTGTAAATATGATATTGTTGAATATGGTAGACTTTGATGTGATATTAGGTATGGATTGGTTGTTGCCTCATCACATTATTCTTAATAGTCATGCAAAGACCATGACCTTATTTTGCCTCGACTTTCCTCAGTTGGTGTCATGACCCAAGCCTAGGGCCTAGACATGACATGGCATACGGGAAACACGAAGGGACCCCAAGCAAGCTTCTTAACATATCACTACATATCATTGGTCGCTGAAGCAATAAAACAACAAGAAAAGTATAAAGTAAGGATAAAAGACCAAGGGAACTCTTGCATATCATAAAACATTAAAGAGTCAATGAGAGTCAACGCTCATATCACCATTACATAACTTGTCCAACAACACTTCTAAACATAGAACTTAGCGGGGGCCAAGATAAACAACCAGGCTTATCCTCATAGTCAAAACATACAAATAAAGCAAAGAGAGTCCTAGCATAACATAAGAGAAAAAGACATTGTCCTCAGAGTTTAGGATTCACCAACTAGCTTGACAAAGATCGTACTATCCACGTGGAGGAGGAGATTGATCAAGCAGGGCTCTAGTCCTTACATGGTAATATCATGTAGGGAAAGAGTATGCGTTAATACATTGGAATGTACTAAGTATGTAGGATGCAACACAATAAGAGATAAGCAACATAATTAAAATGCATAGACATAGGCAAAGAATAAGCATACAGCAATATGGCATGCATGGATGATACTTAGAGTAAATCATGCTTACATAGAACATAATACATGTGTAAGAAGTGATCGTCAATATAGAATATCCAAGGCCTACCACCTACTTAGAGAGGCGATTGAGGTATAAACCGTTTAATATAGTTATTGGGGTACATACCCTCATCATGGTAGCACGGGCCTACTACCTCCCTAGCAAGGCAATCGAGGTACAAACCCCTTAATATGATTATTGTGGTACATAGCCCCCAATCATGGTAGCACAGGCCTACTATCTCCCGAGTGGGGCAATTGAGGTACAAATCCCTCAATGTGGTTACTCGAGCCAACTACCTCCCAAGCAAGGCAATCGAGGTACCAACTCCTAAATGTGGTAACCGAGCCTACAACCCCCCGAGCGAGGCTTGGTCAACTCACAACACTATATAGGAAAATGCCACATATGTATATTTCTTTCATCATCATAAAATTATTTAAAATTTTAACCTATGCTTTAGACCTTTCAACAACTCAAGATCAATAACTGGATATTTTCTCAAATACGTGGTCAGTGTGTAATGTAAGTGTAATATCATGAAATTCAAGAGTGAAATCATGCAAGAAATTCCAAGTAAAACCAGCCATAAATACTTGGTAATACCATTATGCAATATACATTAAAACCCTTCATCAAATCTTGAGATAGATCCAAGATTCACAACTCAAAACATACTTAAATAATCACACTTTTACAAAATCCCAACATATTTCATATTCAAATTCATAGTAAATAAGACTCATAAGTAAATCGACGTAGAAATATGAGATTAAGGTAAGAAGGATGTTTGGGCACATGGGTGAAAGGACCCAATGGTTGAAACCCTCATATCTTGACTTTGGAGAATTCTTAATGCAGTTTGAAAATTGAGACTTGAAGCTTGAGTGAAATCGTAAAGATTTGGAAGAGTTTTGGGACTTCAAATATGGGGTAAAATATTTGTTTTAGTGTTTGAAGAGTATTGGGGAATGTCTTGTATGATATGATGGTGAAATATGGCTAAGTATAGGTATTTTCATGCATGGGAAGGCTTAGGCCCAAGACCCAAAAGCCTTGGACCAAACTGGAAAAACTAGCAACAAGATAACATAGGTCTGCGTCTGGTCTGCAATATAGACCCAACACGAAGGGTATTTTTACACAGGTCGGTGATGGTTGCGCATTGCGGTACCAACGTGAATTGATTTAGGAAATTAAATTATTGGAAAATCAAAATTGTGATTCATTTTCTCTAAAATTGGTGGTCGAACCATCTCCTACTTAATTTTGCCCCCTGATCAAGAATAAGAAGTCATATTTTCAATATCACACAAGGATTTTGAGATATATGAAAATTACAATTTTAGGCAATTTTGAGGCACATTTTTCAACACTTTTTGGGGTCATTTCAATATCTCCCTCTTGGAAATATTCGTCCTCGAATGTCAAAGATACATATATATGAAGAGTAATCATGACGAAATTAGCCCCAACAATAATACATCAATACACTCAAATATCATTTTCATAAATCTCATCATAAGTGTTAAAATCACCATGAACTTTGTCAATATAAACATGAATGCATGCAAATGACATATGGGCTAATACATGAGGCATAAAATCATATTGGAGACTTAGAATTTAGTACCTTAGGATTGAGTAGTATGGAAAAGACTAGGATATCATTTTTCCATGTCCGCTTCGGCCTCCCATGTAGCACTTTGGAATTGTTAATTCCTCCAAAGGACCTTAACGAAAGCAACATCCTTGTTCCTCAACCTCTTCACTTGTCTATCCAAGATCTCTACTAGAACTTCTTCTTAAGTCAACTTGTCTTCAACAACACCCACAACATCCAATGGGACAATAGCATTCGGATTACCCGTACATTTCCTCAACATGGATACATGAAACACTGAATGAACCAAGTCCATTTCACTAGGCAACTCAAACTCATAGGCCCCCTTACCAATCCTCCTTAACATACTATAAGGATCCATAAATCTTGGACTTAATTTTACCCTTCTTACCAAAATGAAGTGCACACTTCATGGGTAACACCTTCAAATAGACCCAATTACCAACTTTAAATTCAAACTCTCTTCTCCTCACATCGACATAGGACTTTTGACGACTTTGGGTTATTCTAAACCTTTCTCTAATAAACCTTACCTTCTTCATAGCCTCTATAACCAGATATGGACCAGCAAAGCCATTTCTCTTACTTTAAACCACCCAACCAGTGATCTACAATGTCTACCATAGAGGGCCTCAAAAGGAGACATACCAATTCTAGAATGATAGCTAATATAATAAGTAAACTCAATAAATGGAAGATGATCATCCCAACTACCCTTAAACTCCAAAATACAATATCTAAGAATATCCTCAAGAGTTTAGATAGTTCCTTCGGCTTGGCCATCCATTTGAGGATAAAAGACTGTACTAAGCTTCAACTTGGTTCTAAGGCCCCTTTGGAAGGACCTCCAAAATTGTGAAGTGAATTGAGCACCACAATCCGATATGATAGACAAGGGAACCCCATGGAGTCTCACAAACTCATGAATGTATAATTCAGCATAGTCTTCGGCAAGTAGACTTAACTGGTAGGAAATGATCCGACTTTATCATCCTATCAGCTACAACCCAAATAAAATCAATACCCTTCCTAGACTTAGGCAACCCAACCACAAAATCAATATTAATTTTCTCCCACTTCCAAGTAGGAATCTCTATGTATTGGGGTAGCCCACCAAGCCTTTGGTGTTCCGCTTTGACTTGTTAGCAACTATGACAACCAGATATAAATTTAGTAATGTCTTTCTTCACACCACCCCAACAAAACACATCTCTCAATTCCCTATACATTTTCTCATCAAGAATCTTCTCTATCAAGTAATCAACACTGGGTAAACATTACGTACCTTGGTACCTAAGGGCACCATCTCCCCCTTAGGATAAAGCCTCCACCTTGCCCTCTTTCACCAAGGACTTCAATTCTAATAAGGAGGGTGTCAAGATCTTGCTTTACTTTTACCTCATCAACCAAGGAAGCTTTTGAACCATCAACAACCACAATACCACTATTATTAACCTCTTCCAACCTAACCCCTAATCTAGCCAACCGATAAACCTCCCTAGCCACCTCCTTTCCCCTATCATCAATGTCAAGACCTGTCAAATCCCAGGCCTAGGGCCTAGATATGATCGATAAATAGGAAACCCAAACAAACCCCAAACAAGCCTCATAGCATATCATTAGATATCCTTGTTCGTGAAAGCAATTAAAATGGCAATAAGAGATAAGCATAACCAAGGGGAAATTGGGACTAAGGGTAAACATCCATATCACAAACATCAAGAAATGAGAAAGTCAAGGCTCAGAGCATAGATATATATCATGTCCAATAACACCTCTACTTAAGAGCGGTGGCCAAGATAAGCTACCGGGCTCACCCTCATAGTCAAAACATACATAACGAAACATAGTCTTAGAACATAGGAAGAGATCATAAACCTCGTCCCCAAAAATGGAGGACTCATGAAGATGCTTGGTGGAAATCATACAAGCCACGTGGAGAAGGATGATAACCAATCAGTGCTCCAGTCCCTACATGGTGATATCATGTAGGTATAGAGTATGCGTTAGTACATTTGAATATACTAAGTATGTATGATATAATGTAACAAGAGATAGGCATCACAGGCAAAATGTATAATCATAAGTAATGAATAACATACTAACAAAATGACATGTATGAATGATACTTGAAGTAAAATCATTCTTATGTAGAACATAATACTAGTGTAAGGATTGAGCATTATAGTGCAAGCCAAAGCCTACCACCCCCTTGGATAGGTGCCTGAGGTACAAACCCATTCATGAGGTTGATGGAGTACAAACCCCCACCAAGGTTGACAGAGTACAAACCCCCCATCAACGTTGATAGAGTACAAACCCTCCATCAAGGTTGATGGGTACCAACAAGGTTACCCGGGCTTGCCAACCCCCGAGCTAGGTGATCGAGGTACCAAACCCTCAATAGGTTACCCGAGCCTACAATCCCTTAAGCTAGGCTTGGTCATCCCCAACACTATAGAGATAATATCATATATATATATATATATATATATATATATATATATATATATATACACACACACACACACACTCTCCTTTCATCATCATATACATACATTCTTTTCCATCATCATATAGTCATTAAAATCATAAGATATGCACTAGACCTTGAATTCCTCAAGAACCCATAACCGAACATTTTGTCAAACACTAAGAGGGTGTGTAATTCTAATGTAAAACCATGCAATTCAAGAGTTAAATCATGCTAGAAAAATTAGTGTAAAGCCATCAATAGATACTTGGTAACACCTTCAAACAATATACATCAAAATCCTTCATCAATTCTCATAATAGACCTTAGATTCATAGCTCCAAACATAGTAAGACAGTCATAGTTTCATAAACCCCAACATAGTGTGCAATGAATTTTATAATGAATAAGACCCATGAATAAATCAACTTTAAATCATGCAATTTTGAGTAAAAGAGAACTTGGGCATCATGGGTGAAAGGAACCTATGAAAGAAAGCTACATGCCTTAGATTTGGGGATGAACTTGATGATGATTGGAGATGGAGACTTGAAACTTGAGAGTAGAATATTTGGCAAAGTTTTTGAATGAGTTTTGGGGAATGTTTTGAATGATTTGAGGGTGAAAAATGGCTAAGCAAAGGTATTCAAATTTGGGAACACTTAGGCCCAAGACTTAAAAGTCTTGGATCGAAATTAAAAACTGATATATTTTAACACTAGGGCGCATTGCGCCACAAACGCAAAGGCCCACTGTTTTCGTGCTCACTTTGATATTTCAAAATTCACTATGGTTGCTCTAAATTTTGGGTTAGAACGTTTTCCCCCTAAATTGACCCCGTGAACAAAAATATGATTCAAATTTTCGATATCACGAATAGATTTTGAGATATATAGAAATTACGATTCTGGGCACTTCCAAGGCACATTTTAAGGCACTTTTTGGGGTAGTTTGAATATCTCCCCCTTGGGAACATTTATCCCTGAATGTCAAAGAAACATACAACAGAAGAGTAATCATAAGGAGATCAACCCTAATAAGAATGCAACAACACACTTAAAACACCATTTTTAATATCTCAACATAAGTGTAGAATCACCGTGAACTTATCAACATAAACATGAATGCATGCAATGACATAGGGATAAATCATAAGATTTGGAATCATTAAAGGACTTGGCATGTTATCATAAGCTCGAATAGATTGAAAGAGAAACAAATATTGCTTCTCCATGCCCACTCTAGCTCCCCGAGAGAAACTATCGACTTAATGATTCTTCCAACGAGCTTTGACGAACACTATACCCTTATAACTCAACCTTTACTCATATCCACCCTACTTTCCATCAAACCTTCTCATAATTCAACTCATCCTCCACAACATCCACCATCTCAAAAAGTTCCATAACACTTGAATCACCATCACACCTCCTCAATCTTGGAAACATGAATGATCGGGCAAACCCTATTCGTATCCAAGGCTCTTTCTATTCTAATGCAACTTCACTCTTCCTTGAAAACACCATCTGAAGTCTCACAAACCATGAACTCAATCTCCTCTTTACTAGGCAAACCACACCTTTCATGAGTGAAACCTTCAATTATCCCCAATCACTAATTGCCTTTTTTAAAATTTCCAAGATCCCTTCTCCCTACCCAACATTTGACTTTTGACGACCTTAGGCTACTTCATGCTTTCCTAATCAACTTCACCTCCTCCATGTCCTCCATAATCAGATTTGTACCCTGCAAGGTTGTCCCTCCCACTTCAAACCACCCAACTGGTGATCTACAATGCCTACCATAGAGAGCCTCAAAGAAGCCATACCAATGCTAGAGTGATAGCTATTGTTATAGACAACCCAATGTAAGGACAATGATCATACCAACTACCCATGAACTCCAGTATATAAGCCCTAAGCATATCCTTAAGTAATCTCACTAACTCATGAATGTACAATTTAGAATACTCTTCGATACCATAAGTGGTCTTAACCAGTAGAAAGTGAGTCAATTTAGTCATCCCATTAAAAACACCCTAAATAGAATCAAAACCCTTTCTAGTCTTGGATAATCCAACCACAAAATCCATGTTAGTTTCCTCCTACTTCCAAGTAGGGATCTCTATATCTTGGGTTAGGCCACCTGTGTCACGCCCAAAGTCTCGTTAGGACGGACTGACACTTATTGCCGGTAAGGCCTAGGAGAACCAACCTGTATCTATGCGCTTTCTATACATATTATAAGGTGTTTCTACATTTGACATGCCCTTAAGAATATAAACAGTGACAACAAGCTAAAAGAAAATGCATATGACTATGACGTTGGGGCCACAGTGTTTAAAATTTGAGACATGACCATACTTTAATTTACATAGTCTACAAAGCCTCTAGATAAGGAAAATTATCTGATAAGGGTCAAGACAGGCCCCACCTTGACTAATTGTACAATACAAAAATATAAGCTCTAGACGCAAAGCTCCGAAGTAACCTGGAGCTTGGTAACAACAACTGGATGTCCTATACTCCTATTGGGGAGATCTACTAGCACATGTACTTGCAACATGAAATGCAGGTCCCTCGTAAGGGATGTCTGTACGAGATGATGTACTAAATATGTAAGGCATGAAATACTATATACGAAGTAACAACTCAAATGAAACTATGCACTGGTATAGAATAAGAGACCACCTTTAGTTATACTTTGGGATCGTGTACTTTATGTTCTTTATATTACTTTACCTTTACTATATAATCTGTGCACAACACATAATACAAATGACCAGTTGATCAGTGGTAAAACTGTATCAGGATCATCCTTGGCTAGGTTCTTCCTTAACCCCTTGGGCTACCACCTATGATAGGATCGTCCCTGGCTAGGTGATTCTTCCACCCCTCGGGCTACCACCCATCAATAAACAATATACTTTACCTTTCAATTACCTTTGAGATGGTTCTTTTGGTAGTCACAATATTGAAGTTGTAGGACTGTATATGTAGCATGTGACATATAGATAATCATACAAGACAATATGATAATGAAAAAAGTACGTTACACAAATAATGAAATGCGTATGAAATGGAATAATTGTGAACTTTATTTAGTAACAAGAACCCATGTAACTTGGTATCCAAGCATTTATGTAGATTTGAAGGTGACTATGTATGGAAGCCAATGAACATGTCAAAGAGTGGAGACATACTTAATAGTTGTGTCGGAGTTGGCAAGTGCCTTTATGTGCCAAGGAAGAATCTAGATTTATGTCAAGTAATATGAAATCAAGTAGCCTTACATACCTCATTGTATGACCCCGTTACTACCTCAAGATAACTTTTTATTTCTCCAAATATTTATCTACAACATAGTAGGTGATAAATCTAGCATTAATAGCCAATAGATACATCTTGGCAGCCCAATCACATAAAAAATAACACACGGGTAGCAAGCGAATATTTATAAACCCGACCGTATTCGTTCAACCTTTCTTCCCCTAATAATATTTTCTAACACACATTCACATTTACACATCATGTTCAGCCTGTTTTAGTGCCAGAACAGTCTTACAACAGACCACAAAGCACAACACATAATAATTTTACACAACCTACAAATGGACAGTATAACGTTACCTCCCTTCACTACATTTCGTCGTCGATAATTCCAAACCTATTCCAACTCTAACCAAACTGTTCCAACAACATATATACATAAAAACAGCCTTGAACCTGACTCAGAACAATAACAAATCAGTCTTTAAGGATGTGAGGCAATAGCCTTCCATCCAACAGCCCACAAGTTCATACTAAGAACACCATTGCGATATCATATAAGGACTAACTTCTATGGACTGTAAAAATGGTGAAGCAGCCTGGTTGCATTACTATAAAACCAATATTTACTAAATACATAAGCATTATTTCATAATATAGCCAAAAAAGTAGAGAAAAACCTCTTAATTAACAAGAAAAATGTACAACAGTCCTTAGAATATAAGCTGTCCAGAATTTCCAGTACAACATACTAGCATATACTTCTTGTATTTCATGAAGAAACTATACTAAATACATAACTATGATTATTTACCTTTTCCTTCAAGATTCAGGTGTCCTTCAAGAACCCTAGAGGGTTGTGTTAGCTGCTTTGTAAAGTGAAGTAAGGAGAGGAAAAAAAGTCTTTAGGAAGCTGAAATTTTTCTCCAAAGTGAAATGACTTAAGGGCTGTTTTGAGCCCTTTACAAAGGGTCTTTTGTCCGACTTACTCTTGGAATTTTGACTACCTAATACCAGATATTATTAAGCTGGTTATGCAGCAGCTTGACCCTTACACTTGGGCCTAATTGGGTCTTAAAGTTGATGGGCTTGGGTTGCCCATTTTCCAACTTTCTCTTCACTTAGTTTGGGCCCACTAAGCCAAGTGGGTTGTGATGTACTTGGGCCCTTTTAATGTCCTTCTTGGGCTAAAAATGTAGTTCATTTATGATGCTAAAATATGGGCTAAAATTATACCCTTAAAATGGACTTTATTCATAATCGGACTTGGACAATTTTGACATTGGGCCATTTAGCAAGCAATTTAAGCTAAGCAAGTAGGTGACTCACCTGCTAGCTGCCTAAGTCCTAAAAGCACCTCAATTCTCTCACTTTGTTTAGGGCCACGATCTCCTCAATTTAACACCAAACATGTATACACTTGACCCTCTTAAGCGTTAGACGTACATATTGCCCATTAACATGAGATTCAAGAACATTAAAAATTGGCGCTAATTTGATCGTACTATATCATATTTTATTTTCTTTGTACTAGTATTGTAAGATGTGGGGTGTTACAACCTGGCATTTGATGCTCGACTTTAACTTGTTGACAACTATGACAACCGAAAACAAATTTGGCAATGCCCTTCTACATGCTTCCCTATCAATACACATCTCTCAAATCTCTATACATTTGATAGAACCAGGGTGAATAGAATAAGAAAGATTATGGGCTTCATCAAGGATCTTTTCCCCCAAGTAATCAACACAAGTTACACACAACCTACCTTGGTACCTAAGGGCGTCATCTCCCCCTTGGGAGAAAACCTCCATCTTGCCCTCTTTCACCATGGCCTTCTATTCTAACAAGGAGGGATCAAGATCTTGCTTCGCTCTTACCTCATCAACTAATAAGGACTTAGAACCAATAACAACAATAACACCACCACCATCAAGAGCTAGGCTACCCATAGACACCCTACTCAAAACATCTGCCACAACATTAGTCTTACATGGATCATAATGCACACTCATATCATGATCTTAAGAAGTTCTAACCACCTACTTTGTCTCAAGATAAGATCCCTTTGGGTGAACCCAATTTGGAGACTCTAGTGAACGATAAACACATAAACATGTACCCCATAAAACCAATGACATCAAATTTTCAAAGCAAAAGCCCTAGTAGCCAACTCAAGGTCATAGATAAGATAATCCTTCTCATGCGTCCAAAGTTATCTAAAAGCATAGACTTTCACCTAACAATCTTGCATCAATACACAATACAAACCAATCCGGGTGATATCACAATACATAACAAATCCTTCCAACTCTTTCGGTAAAGACAAGATAGGAACGGACACAAACTTATCCTTTAAGGTTGGAAACTCCTTTCAGAATTAACGGTTCATACAAACTTAGCCTTCTTTTGGATCAACTTAGTCATGGGAGAAGCAATAGAAGAAAACCCATTCACAAACCTCCGAGGGCAACCCGCTAAGCCCAAGAAACTCCTAATATCCAAGGGAGTTGAAGGTCTAGGCCAATTTCTATTCACATATATCTCCTTAAGATCAATCTTGATACCATAATCTGATGCCATACGATCTAGGGAGCTAATCTCCTTTAACCAAATTCAGACTTCACATACTTAACATACAACTTCTCCTACCCCCAAGATTTGCAACATTACCCCCAAATGGTTCACAAGTTCTAAATAAATCCATACTTCCTCACTAGAGATGACCACAAGCATAATAAGGTAGGGACTAAAGACCCTATTCATGTAACCCATAAACATAGCTAGTGGATAAGCCAACCAAACAACTCCAACATACTCAAAACTCTCACTCCTAATCCGAAAAGACACTTAGGGATATCACCTATCCTCACCATCACTTGGGCATAAAACCCGAACCAAAGATCAATCTTAGAGAAGTGACTAATCCATTACAGTTGACCAAATAGATCAACCATTCTTAACCATCATGTTACCACATCACGGGTTCTACAACCAAAGGAGACACAATATGCAAGTAGCTTCACCACCCAAAGACCTCTAGTCCAAAAAACTAGTTCAACCAAAATCACAAGACAAGACCTTATGCATTAAGTGAAATGACACCAAAAGTTCTCGAAAATATGCCTCAAAATGCCCAGAAATTTAAATTCTATATATCTCAAAATCCATTCCTTATATCAAAATTTTGGCTTCATATTCTTATTCAGGGGGTCAAAATTAGGGGAAAAATGTCTAACCCCAATTTAAGAGCGAAAGACTAGCAATTATAAAATTCAAAAGTGTGTATTCCAATGGCATCTGAATGCTCATAGCACGACACGCACTAGCCTTATTTTGGTGCCAGATTTCAATGTCGGTCCAAGACTTTTCAATCTTGGGCCTAAGCCTTCCCACACGAGAAAATACCTATACTTAGCATTATTTCACCCTTATATCACCCAAGACATTTTTCAATACTCACTCAGACCCTCAGACATATATTTCTCTCAAGATTCAAGTCTCAAACCCTTATTCGAATTTCAAGGTTCTCTTTCAAGCTTCAAGCCTCCATTTTTAATCTTCATCTAGAGCTTCTACAAAGCTAAGGTATATGGGTTTTAGACATTGGGCATTTCCACCCATGGTACCCTAACCTCTTTCTTAGTTAATTTGCATGATTTAAAGTTGATTTTATGAATGGGTTTACTAGTATGAACATGTCTATGAACTATGTTGAAGATATGTAAAGTTGTGACTGTTTTGCTATGTTTTGCGCAATAAATCTTGGATCTATTGTAAGATTTGATGAGAGGTTTTGATCTATATTGCTTGAGGGTGTTGCAAGGTGTTGATTGATGGTTTTACAATGGATTTTATTACATACTTTCATCTCTAAATTGCATGGTCGTATACTACCATTTCATACTCGCCAAGTGTTTGATAAAATGTTCGGTTATGGTTTCTTGAGGAATTGAAGGTCCAAAGTATGAGATATGATATGATTGATGTTATGATAATGAAATGAGCTTATGTATATTGATAAATTCTAAGTAAAATGTTGTATTAAACAATGCCCAATCCTGGGGGACTAAGAACCCAGATAACCGAGATGGGGTTCGTACTCATCAACCTAGTGAAGGGTTTATACTTCTCCACCTAGTGATGGGGTGGCATCATCACTTAACCTAGATGGGGGGTTTTACTGATCACCCTAGTGAAGTGTTTGTACTTCTCCATCGGGGTGATGGAGCGGCATCATCACCAACTTAGTGAGGGGTTTTACCTCACTACCTAAGTGGTGGGGAAGCATCATCACTAACCTAACAAGGGATTGTACTTTCAAAATATAGCTTGGTCTCTTGTACATATATGGTATTTTATATAAGCATGAGTTACTTAAGCATGTTTTATTTAAGCATTGATCATACATGTCATATTGTTATATGATGTCTATTGCCTATTGTTATGCATTCTGATTATGATGCCTATCTATTGTTGCATTGCATTCTACATACTTAGTACATTCAAGTATACTAACGCATACTCTTGCCTACATGCTATCACTAGGTAGGAATCGAAGCCCAAGTTGACAAGCCACCTCCTCCATGTGGCTAGTTCAGTACTACTCAAGCTAGTTGGTAAGTCCTCCATTTTGAGGATGTTTATCTATATTTCTCTTATTATGTATTGAGACACTCTTCTCTATGTTCTAGTTTGACTATGAGGGTGAGCCCGATTAATTTGTCTTGGGCCCCGCTCTTATCTATGTAGTAGAGGTGTTGTTGCACATGCTATGTATCTATGTTATGAGCCTTGATTCTTTTGCCTATGGGTGTTGATGTTGTGCAAACTTTCCCTTAGTCCCTTGCCCTTGTTGTCTAAACTTTTACATGCTACTTATGTATTATTCTCTCTCCCTTAGTCCTAATTCCCATTGTTTATGTTTCTTATGTTGTTTTACATTACTTCCATGACCAAGGAAGTGTAATGATATGCTATGAGGCATGTTTAGGGTTCCTTCGGGTTCCCTATTTGCCGGTCACGTCTAGGCCCTAGGGTTTCTTGTGAATTAAGAACATGGGTGACACCCTTAGAGATCAATTATACCTTAAGATAAGAAACAGACATACCGCTTCGCATCCACCTTACAAGTCCCCACTTAAGTATAGATTTAATGGGAGATCAAAATATGACTCTACGGGCCCTACATTCAAGGGGGAATCAACACCAACGCAACTAATCCATCCTAAGCATAGTAACAAAATCCACCACACTAACCCAACAAGTCACAAGGCAAGACCTACCTATGAACATTCTTAGCAACAATATACTCAAGAAAGAGGCAGACACCAAAGATTCACATAACCACTCAGGACACACAAGAAACCCATTAGCAACCAAAAGGAATCATGGAACCCGAATCTATCAAAATCAAAACCTTCAAATTACTTGTCGAGTATCATGAAAACTAAGCCTAGTAACCCCTAGAGGGGCATGGTTATGAACGTCGACAACCATCCTTATGATCTTTACGGACCCATGGGTAATGCCTCATCTTATGATCCATTCCACTACATACAAAACATGCACCTAAGTCGACTAAGTAATCTTCCAAGTGGCACTTTCCACACTTGTTACATGTAGGAGGAGCTTGTGCACCAACACCTTCACTATGATACTTGGGGCTGACCACCAATCCATGGAAACACTCCTGCTTGGAAAATCGTCGAACTCTTGATCCTGGAAGCTACCATCAAATCGATCCCTCACTACCTCTCCCTTTACCAAATGAGGTCTTAAGGGCACTCATTTGTTTATCGAGGTGAGTTGCCAACTTTGTCGCCACTTTGGCTAATACCCATAGAGCATTGCGAACCTCCACATTCATCATATCACCATCTTGAGTAGCTTGATACATATCCTATAATGTAATAGTTAGGGTTTAGCAATAAGCCCTAGGGGACCTAACTCCATCGCATGATATAGATCATGAAGAAGTGAAACTTTTCCTAGAATGCCTTATAGCCTCCTATTCATAGCTCTGGCACACTTCACAACCATGAATAAGACTCCACTCGATGCGATGTATTGGACGCTAAGGATCTAACTACCTAGTGCTCTAATACTATCTTTGTCACAACTTAAGCCTAAGGCCTACACATGATCGATGAATGGCGAACCCTGAGGAACCCCAAATAAGCCTCATAGCATATCATTATATATCCTTGGTCGCGGAAGCAATTTAAATGACAATGAAAGGGAAGAATAAATAAGGAGAAATTGGGACTAAGGGTAAACTTCTATATCATAAATATCAAGAAATGAGAGAGTCAAGGCTCATAGCATAGATACATATCAGGACCAACAGCATATCTATGACATAGATAAGAGTGGGGTCTAAGCCAAGCTATCAGGCTCACCCTCATAGTCAAAACATACATAAAGAAAGATAGGAAAAGATAGCCATAGAACATAGGAAAAGATCATAAACTTCATCCCCAGAAATGGAGAACTCACCAACAAGCTTGGTAGAAATCTTACCAGCCACGTGGAGAAGAAGGATAATCAATTGATGCTTCAGTCCCTATATGGTAATATGATGTAGGCATAGAGTATGCATTAATACATTTGAATGTACTAAGTATAAAAGATGCAATGCAAAAAGGGATAAGCATCATAACCAAAATGCATAATCATAAGCAATGAATAACATACTAATAATATGACATGTATGAATGATGCTTGAAGCAAAACCATATATATATATATATAGAACCTAACATGAGTGTAATGAGTGACTGTTATAGTGCAAGTCAAGGCCTACCACACCCTTAGATAGGTGCATGAGGTACAAACCCTATTGTGATGTTGATGGAGTACAAACCCCCCACTAAGGTTGACGGAGTTCAAACACACCATCAAGGTTGACGAAGTACAAACCCCCATCAAGGTTGATAGGTACCTACACCTAACAAGGTTACCCGGGCCTATCACCACCTGATCTAGGCAATTGAGGTACCAACCCTCAATAGGTTACCCAGGCCTACAACCCTCCGAGCTAGGCTTGGCCATCCCTAACACTATAGAGATAATATCATATATATATACACTCCTTTCATCATCATATACATACATTCCTTTTCATCATTATTCCATATTCATTTCATCATCATATAGTCATTCAACTCATAATACATACATTGGACTTTTAATTCCTCTAAAACCCACAATCAAACATTTTATCAAACACTTAGAAGGTGTGTAATGCTAGTGCAAAACTATGCAATTCAAGAGTAAAATTATGCTAGAAAAATCAGTACAATGTCATCAATAGATACTTAGTAACACTCTAAAATAATATACATCAAAATCCTTCATCAATTCTCACAATAGACCTTAGATTCATAGCTCCAAGGATAGTAAAATAATCACAATTTCATAAACCCCAACAATAGTGTGCAGTGAATGTCATAATCAATACGACCCATGAAAAAATTAACTTTAAATCATGCAATTTTGAGTAAAAGAGAGCTTGAGCATCATAGGTAAAAGGAACCCAAGAAAGAAACCCACATACCTTAGCTTTGGAGATGAATTTGATGATGATTAGAGATGAAGACTTGAAACTTGAGAGGAAATCCTTAGATCAAAATGAGGTTTGAGACTTAAATTTAAGAGAAGAATATTTGGTTAAGTGTTTGAATGAGTATTGGGGAATGTTTTGAATAATATGAGGGTGAAAAATGGTTAAGTAACGTTATTTTCACATTTGGGAACACTTAGGCCCAAGACTTAAAAGTCTTGCAACGAGATTAAAAACTGGCACATTTTAACACTAAGGTGCATCCCGCCACAAACGCACAGGCCAACTATGTTTGTGCTCATTTTTAAATTTTGAAATTCGCTACGATTGCTCTATAATTGGGGTTAGACGCTCTTACCCCTAAATTTGAAACCCCCCCCCCCCCAAACAAGAATCTGAAGTCAGATTTCTAATATCACACACGGATTATCAGATATGTGGAAATTACAATTCCTAGCACTTCTGAGGCACATTTTTGGGCACTTTTTGAGGTCATTTCAAGTCCTAAGACCTAGATGTGACATGGCGAATGACGAACTCGAAGGAATCCCAAAAAATCCTCTTAGCATATAACACACTCATCCTTGGTCGCGGAAGCAATAAATTATGACAAATGATAATAGATAGGGACAAATGGGACATAGGGACAATTCTCATATCATAAACATCAAGAGTCAAGACAGATTCAAAGCTCAAAGCATTATACAAACATGTCCAATTACACCTCTAAAACTAAGATACTTAGCGTTGGTCAAGACAAACTACCGAGCTCACCCTCATAGTCAACATATATACAAAGAAGGATAGTCTTAGAACATAGTAGGAGATCATGAGCATTGTCCCTGAAATGGCGAACTCACCGAAGAGCTTGAGTGATGTCATACTAGCCATGTGGAGGAGGAGGATCAAGTGGTGCTCTAGTTCCTACATGTTGACATCATGTAGGCATAGAGTATGCGTTAGTACGTTTGAATGTACTAAGTATGTAGGATGCAATGAAATAAGTGATAAGCACCATAAATGAAATGCATAAAATAGGCAATGAATAAGCATATAGCAATATGGCACA